>VZRE01014674.1:0-116008 GCA_013396775.1 Cephalopterus ornatus
TCATCGAGGTCTCCCATGGCCCTTTGAAGTTTCATGTTAAGCACACATAAAAATACAGACTAACAAATGCTTTTCTTCTATTACTATTGAACTCCAGTGCTTATACATTTAGTGACATGAAAATTATTTCTTTTCAAAACACGATGAAACCAGAACACATCAGAACACAATGTAATAACTGCATCTTAAAAATATTCAATTAAATCAGAAAACAAACAGCATTCTTTTCTAAGTTCTATTCTAACTTTCACAGTTGGTTGAAGTTTGGTTTGTTGGTTTGTTTTTTTTTTATTATCAGGGTACTACAGAAATACAGGTGTTTTTCTTAAGCATCTTGAAGGTTTTCAAGATAGAATTCCATTCTTTAAAGTTTTATTTTGAATTTACTATACTTTCAGTATAGCACATTAGTTGCCTAAATCGGATTAATTTCAAGGTAATGCTTCAAGTTTAAAAAGTAGAAACTACTTCAAAAGAAGATACGGATATGACTATCCTGAGCTCCTGGTCAGGGAAAGGCAGGTCCCATATCCATCAGGGATGCTGCACAAACATGGTGGGTCTTACAGGATCTGAATTAGTATTTCCTGGGAGGTTATCAACTAGTTCAACCCTTTCCCAAGGCTTATGTATTCCACAATTTAATCAATTTACTTTACAAAGCTTCTATTAACTGTAGAAATCAAATTAAGGATGATGATCTGTACACATAAAGTTTCAGCATCTATTAGCAGCAGAAATACCTCTCCCCCTAAAAGAAAAACATTTTTCTGGCTGAATGATTCCATCGATGTAAAATTTATCTGTAACCACTACTCATAGGTAGAAGTATAGAGGTTGTCCCAGAGACCAGTGCTTGGGAAAATTATTTCAAGTTCTCTTTGTACCTTATGTTCAATTTATCCTGACAGAAAATAGGTCTTCACTCATTTTTCCTAGCAACACTTTTAAAAAAAGCTGTTTATTGTCTAACTGCATACTCACCAGAAGCAAAGCTATAGTATTCTACTACACATGCAGAGATTAATTTTCACATACTCACTCTTTTGTTATTTTTTACCCAAAACTAAGTACTGCTCATTTACAGCTATTTACAAGAAATTATAAACTTATTATTTTAAGAGAACTCAACCTATCTCCTCTCTACCATTAACCTGTTTCACAGCTTTAAAAAGAGATTTTTCTCAAACTTACTTTTGTACTGAAATGCAAAGTATTCTAACTACAGAGCTGAAGTACCAGCATTCCTTTCTTTCTAACCCTAAATTATAGCAACAAAATAGCCATGCATCGCATCTGCAAACATGAGCATATATTGCTCAAACAAGTAATGTCAGGTTAAGGATATGATTAATATGGTTATAACAGAGCTGGAGAGGACACTGGCTAGATGCAAACAAATAATTGCATGACATTTACTTCCAGGCTTCCTATTTCTCCTGTAATATTAATCTTTCCTTTTGTCCAAATACAGTAGTACAATTGCTGCTTCAGCTTACAGATGCCTCAAAATAATCCAGTCAGAAACCAAGATAAAGGATAGACTTTGAAATCTGTGGCAATTAACAGGCAGGAATATGGACAGAAGTCATCATGTCCAGTGCAAGCTCATCGTTTTACTGGGACAAGGCTCCCAGGCCGGTTAAACAGATAATCTGGCACAAAAATAACACCCCTGTCATTTTTACAACTAAAGAAGCTGATTATTGGAAGGAAAAATAAAACTTTTAATTATCAGATTGTTATGAAAAAGTTACTTGTGTTGTGAAATCAAAGAACAGACAAGAACTTTCCAATTTCACACAAGTCTACATTAGACTGTTCCTAATTACGAGTTTAGAATGGAAGCAGTTAGCTCCTCTCCTCATTTATGCTTTCAATTCTTCACTACCAGAAAGAGTTTTACTTTTGAGAGTAGAAATGCATAATGTTTCCCTTCCAGCTGGTACCTAAGACCTATGCATTTAAATGTCACTGTATTGCTTAAAATTCTGATTAACATTTGTCTGAGAACTATTAATATGCCCTTTTACGTCAAAAGAATGTGTCTTGTAGGACTTTTCATGAACAATTCTTTCAGGCTACATATTAAACAAAGTATATAGGAAAGAATAAAGCAGAGGAGAGACCTAGGGAAGAGAACACCCAACACTAACTTTAATTAAAAACCGCTGAGGGAAATTTTTGTCCCCCATACCATCTGTAATGAGTTTTAGGGACCAGAAGTTTAAAGGACTTCAATGCTTCCCAGCGATTAATATGAGATAATGATTTGTTTAACTAATTCTTTAGTAATTTAAAACATAACTTCCAGATTTCCTGTTTTTTCCTTCTTGTATTTCCAAAAGATAGTGTGGTACTTCCATCAAATGAAAGTGTAGCACCACTTTGCAATTAGGGTATGCCATTTTTAAATGATAATTTTAACAAATATATGTGTCTCTATGTTTTAAATGTTAGCAACTGTTTCCACCTCATTATGAGAGTGTTATCCGCTGTCTAGTTCTGGGAAATTTCAAGTACTTGCTGGATCTGGGGTATAGGAAGCAGATAAAATGTATAATTTTCTCCTAAGGCTATTTTAGAAGGAGTTCACCTGAACAATTTGTGCATGCAGCAGGCTGCTCAAGCAAATACACTTTCATTAAAAATAGTGCTGGGTTCTGCAATGATTTGAAGATTTAGTATCTCAGGGGCAAACCCCAAGTTTCACAGTAAAGCATTATTTGCATATATACTTGTTTCTTAGGAGATATTAAGAAGAGAATATTTATAGCTACAACATTAAGTTCTCACACTCTGTGCATCACACTAAAAAACATATTTAATTCAAAGTCCTAACCAAAAAGTAGCTACGAATCAGGCACAAAATAAGCATGCTTTTAACACTGGTTTTAACTGCTGGTTTATGAACAATTCCAACTTAATCTGCACACTCCCAAAATTTAACACTGACAGAAATGTTTTTTATATTCTTGATATAAAAGACTAATGAAAACATTTTCAGTCCGGAAAAGAGCAGTTTTCACATCCAGTAGCCTTGTAAATGGGCAACAGCATGGGAGGCATGTAATTTCTTCATGGAAGGGGTAATCAAGCATTGGAACAGGCTGCCCAGGAAAATGGTTGAGTCACCAACCCTGGAGGTATTTAAAAAATGTGTAGATGTGGCACTCGAGGACATGGTTTAGTGCTGGACTTGGCAGTGCTGGGTTAATAGTTGGACTTGATGATCTTAGAAATCTTCTCCAAAATAATTTTGCGATTCTACACAACATCTTTCCTTTGTAAAAGTAATTGATCTTCATGATATCTCATTTAGTTGTAAGATCAGTAACGAAATTTCATCATTTAAGTTACAGTTTAAGCTAAAATTCCAAAGTAAATGCTCAGTTTTACCCCCAGGTCACTAGACTGTGGACTTTAGCAACTATTCAGGACCCATGAAAAATATTCCTTTTTCAAGAGCTTCATATATGGAATTATACTTTAAAATCACAACATATTATCTTGTGTTATCACTGAAGAGTATAATAAATGAAGTCCAGAGGCACAGTCTTTGCAACAGACAGCATTAACAACTCTCATTCCACCCAATACTTCTCATCCCTACCTATTAAGCCAGGAAACATAATGACAGAATTAATTGGAGCTGGTTACACTGCATGGAGACTTTCAAATCTGCTCATATTTTCTCCTTTTTTAACAGTCTGAATAAAATAAAAGTAATTTACACTTCAGCTGTCATTTGCCTGAACTGGTAAATTATTCTGGCACTCATCTCAAATAATAAGATTCATTATTATTCTGGCATTCATTTCAAACAATGAAAAATTCAGCCAAAAGTACACTTGAAAACTTTTGCCATATACCAGAACAGAGTTTTCAGTCTTACAACACCTTAGTAAGTAGTGTATTAGTTATATTGCAAAGTACTTCGAAGTTAATTTTTAAGACTTAGACCAGAAAAACAACAATAATTACAAAACTTTGAATGAACTACATAGCATAAAAAAAATAAAGCCACTTAATTCTGTTTCAACTGAGCATTTAAGCACAGCACATGATCTGCAGCATCCCCAGCAGAGATGGAGCCCAACAGCAAGACAGGAGTTAATAGTTCAGTACAAACAGCCAGCCACAATGAGTCTTTCATAGAAATATATAACTAATACATTGTCATTTGCGAATGTCAGTTTATTTCCTGACAGCATGCACTTGTTGAAGTGCAAATGAGGCTCTTTAGAGTCCAATTTACAGTTCGAATTTACAATTTTATTCTGAGCTAGTAGAAGTTTAAACCTACTCTAACATTTTAAAAAATTTCATGAGATGCTTTCTACGGTAACTTACAGGAGATACCTACCGAAATAAGGACAACTGGATATAAGAGAGGAATATCTGATTTTTCCAACGTATGCACTAGTTGCTGGGTTTCTTCAATGGCACACTTTTTATCCTAAACGAAAATAAATGTCTAGAATTATGGAAAACACCAAAACTATATAAAAAATTATCATAAAAACTATAAAAATAGAATTCAAAGATCTATCATTTACCAAAAAAAAAAAAAAACAAACCAGCACTACCACCACCAACAACAACACAAAAACAAAACAAAGCAAAACCAAAAAACCCAACACCTCATTTTTTCTATTTTCGGAGTTTGGGATTTTTTAGTTGCTTGATTTTAATGTAAAAATGTAATGGTATTATTTGGTAAAGTTACAGCTGTTTGAAAAAAATGGAGATTAATAATATTACCCTTAAGAAATATCTACATATAAAACAAGATTAAGGGTCTTGATTGGTCTTAGATATGGTTCATCTATGGTTCATGGGAACTTTCCTGTTCCTATACCATGACCCAAATACAGACTGCATGGCATGCATATGTCCAGAATGGGAAACACTAATTTAGACCATGATGGCAATGCACAGTTAGATGAGTGCACATATGACAGACCTTTCCCTGAGAAAATTCACTTCAGTACAACATCTACAAAAGGGAACCTTCAACTACCTTCAGTTTCATCCCTCTTATTCAAGAATTCATGGCTGGTTTAACAACATAATTATGCTCAAAAGTCCAGCTTGGTGCACATTAGAAAGATTAAACATTAGAATGGACACAGCATGAGAAATAATAAACAACTTACTATTCAGATACTTTATATTTAACATTACTAACAAGTTTAAGTGCAAAAGTAAAAGCATGCATCCTTACTACTTACATTTACACAAACAAAATTGTAGCACTGTCCTGAAAAGATGTTTTGTAAATGGCTATCATTTCTGCTTTGAGATGTTGATACAGCTTCAACCTGATGAGACAAAAAAAGTCATCAATTTTACTTCAGCCTTAACTCTCTGCTAAAGCTTCCACTATTTTGGCAGAGTTTGTTCATTCAAATTACTTTAAAATGGCAATTCTTATTTATACTACAAGAATTGAAATTTGCTCAGACTTTTAGATGACTCAACAGTGAAGCATGGAGCCCAACCTGTGCTGAAGCATATTGCTAGGGAAACAGCAGAAACAGCCCTGGAAGCATCAGACACAAGTGCTGCTGCCTGGTTAGGATGTTCAACTGTTATAGGATCAAGATAATCTAATGATTTTAGATCTCTAATTCTGAGAAAAATCTCTATAATATTCAAATATCTATGTATTTTGTCTTCATGAAGCTAAAAATAAAATACATTTAGTATGCATGAAAGACCAGGTGTACTGGTGTTGGTATTCTAGGATACAAGACTCATCTAGAGTTTCTTCTGAAAATATTTCCTCAATAAATACTCTAAAATACTGTCTTAATCAGACACACTTATTTTTCAACCTTTGACACAAGGTAAGAAACTATCTTATTCTAGTTAAAATAAAATGTGGATTCTACTACATTATCAGCTTCAGGATTGCCTTAAGTAAAACAGCAAACCACGTAGTAGAGGGGGAATTTGTTCTCCAAAAGAAGGTAACACTTTGAAGCAAATAAAAAATCTTTAAAATCAGGAAAAAAAAAAAAAGAGTTTATATTGCTTCGATTAAACCAGCAAACCCTTCATTCCACTGCTCAACTGAGCTTTTCTGGCCAAAAGACATATTACATATCACAGCAAATGACAGAAGCAATACACTGCTGTATTCCCTCGAAATGTCGCTTAATCCACAATCCAACAGAAGTACCAAACACAACATTTAAAATGGCTTTGCAATATTATCTAAAGCTGTATTTGTTTATTTTTTTAATATTCAGGGAGTTAAATTTTTGCAAGGGAAGGTGGTTGCAAACCCAGAAGTTGATATTTATGTTCTAAGGATTTCAGAAACATTTTGGCTTGAAAATTTGATAACATAGCCCCAGGTAGTTGACATTTAGTATTTTAAGAGGTTTAAAAAAAAAAAAATCACAGAAGGTATGAATTACTTAAAAATACTTGAAAAATGCAATACTCCAGGACTCTCCTGGCTTGAACCTCTGCAAATGTAAAATCAGAAATTCCCGGTACCTTTACAATCTTGCATATACAGGAGCACACTGCATGCCAGAGTGTTTTCAGAAGGTATTTGGAACATGACCCAAGGCAGAAGGCCTACTTTTATTTTTTCCTTTGAGATATTATAATACGTGACATTTAAGTATTCCTGAACATTTAAAAATTCATATAGTGTATGAGAATTTTGATTTAACTTCACCAATTTGATAAAGCAGCAAACTAAGCATTTTTTACAGCCATATTTTCCAGAAAAAAATAAATTCCTCTGTTGGAAAAGAAAGCACAGCTGCCTAATTAGAAGTGTCAATAAATTATTAATTAACTAAAATTAATTCTTATTCTATTTGGCATGTTAGTATCCTATGCAAAAGTACTTTTGTAGATTAAAATTAATATTAATCAATGTTATCAGCTACTTCAGGAAGCAAAAATTACCTAAAAATACCACCTTGGTAAAAAGTGATTGTCACATAGTGTTTCAGTGTTTAAATAGAAAAGAGCATATGGATTTGCTTAATTACTTCTGGTCTTTGTATACCAATTGATATTCAGCTAGTTCAAGAAGCAAAGATGGCAAGAACATGAAGACAGGAATTATAAATATGTTTTCTTTAATGTTTTTTCTACTCATCAGATGCCCTGTGCTGAAGTTTCAACTTTATTCAGCATCTACTTTCATAAAATCTAAAATTAATCCCAGGACATTGGGAAGCTGTAAAAGTTATTGAAATTATATCAGAATTTGAAATTACAATTAATACCAATCCAGCAGACAGACAATGCAATCATTAAGAAATGAGTGAATTTCTACTAGGGAAATGCTAGTAATTTCCTACTTGAAAACAATCAGATATTTTTATATGCTGCTTGTGGATACTTATCCATTCACAAAAATAACACACAACTTCATCTAGTTGATTACGTTTCATGTGACAAAAGCACCTTGCCACTGAAAAAGCAGGAGTAATTTCCAGTCACAGAAAAAAACACCTTTGGACACCGTTTAGGTTTGCTTGCTTTAAAAGAAAGGGTTAAATAACAACATTAAGGAAAGATTCAAGTTATGTCTTTCGAAGTAACATATCTTGAGCAAAACATTCATTCCTTAGTTATACTGCTTAGAGTAACAGTGATTAAAATACTCCTAAAGTACTTTGCAAGCAATAACTGTTGCCTTAAAAAATTTTTTTAGAAAAGCTTTTATTTTTATTTTCTTTGTCAGGTCAATTTTTAGGTCTTTTTTCCCCCTGCTGTTAGCATTATCATGTTATTAGAGTCTTTCTCAGAAACCCCTCTAACAAAATTTCTTTTAAATTCTTCTTTAATTATAGGAGTTAAGAAAGATCTCAAAAGTAAATATGGCTGCTACTAAGAATTAGTGTCAAAACTGGCTAAAATGTTAAAATAAATTTAGTTTAAATTTCAGATAATATGTAGTTTACCGAATGATTCCCAATTGGTCTATTGTTTAGATCAATTACCCTCCAATTCGCCCTTTGAAAAGGCCCAGCTTTCAGTGCAGTACATTTAACTTGCTTAAAATAATTACCACACTGCACAAAACGAAATCTCTCTCTCTCACAAGGTTACAGTGCTTCATTTAAGAAATCATAGGCCAGTGGATATCATAGAATCATAGAATGGTTTGGGTTGGAAGGGACCTTAAAGATCATCTAATTCCAACCGCCCCGCCATGAGCAGGCACAATTTCCACCAGACCAGGGACGCTCAGTGCCCCATCCAACCTGGCATTGAACAGTTCAAGGGATGGGATATCCACAACTTCTCTGGGCAACCTGTTCCAGTGCCTCACCACCCTCACAATAAAGCGTATATCTAACCTAAATTTTCCCTCTTCCAGTTTTTACCAATTACTCCTTGTCCTATCACTACAGCTCCTGATGAAGTTCCTCTCTGGCTTCCCTGCGGGCCCCCCTCAGATACCGGAAGGCTGCTATGAGATCTCCACAAAACCTTCTCTTCTCCAGGCTGAACAGCCCCAACTTTCTCAGCCTGTCTTTGTAGGGGAGGTGCTCTAGTCCCCTCATCAAATCTGTGGCCCTCCTCTGAACAGTTGCTCCAACAGTTCCTTGTGCTTCTTATGTCGAGGGCACCAGAAGTGTGACCCCAGCACAAAATTCCTTCTAAGGTTAGGAGTTCTGTATATTGGTAAGCTTATGAATTAACACTTAGCAATTTTATTGTTTAAAAACAAGACAATACATAATTTTTATAGATTTTAACCCTAAGGCTTCATTAAATGAATAATGAAGGATGTTTCAAGGAACAGTGCTAGAAATCAACTAAATAAACTGATTTAATAGAGCCATTAAAAAAAAAATCAGTCCTATATCAGTAGGAATCCCTTCAATTTCATGCCCTCATTACCTTGCTTGAGTTCATTTTACATGTGTTTTATTCAAATGCACCATAGGTTCAGGTGCCTGACTCACCCAATAATTAACCAGTTATGAAATGGAAATTTGGCAACACGTTGTGAATTCTAACTAGTTCTGATCTGAGGTTGATAAGTTACAGTGTTGGTTATCAAACATGACATATGCACTAATTTTTCTTACTGCCTTGGAAGTGCTACTCATGGTATGATCACAGGGGTTATATGGAACCATAATTAACAGATATAGATAAGTCAACACTTAAAGAAGTATGAGTAAGTGATGTCTTTCTACTAATTGCAGAATAGTTTACATGGAGAGAAAAAAGAATAAATAGCAATAGAGCTGGTGGCAGTGAAAGGGATACATACTTCTGCTCTATTATACAGTTATTCAGACAAAAAAGATCTTATTCAACTCTGCTAATGTTTTAGATTTACAAATATAGTATATGATAGATATAAAGCATGATTCCACACTAAATACAATTGTTTCTAAACAAAAACTGTAAGTGCAACGTCAAATGACACTTAGAGATATAAAACAGCAATACAGTTTGCTAGAGAAGAACATCATTCTAAGAACTAAGTACACCATGCAGAAGATCAACACACATGAATACAACCATTACAGAAGTAACACTGTGAGAATCAGGAAACCTGTGTTTTTGAACAACTATTCCCTGTCAGTTTCTCTGGGTAATAGAAAGATATAATATCATCACATAAGATAAAACTAAGAATCACTCCGAGACCAGTCAAAATCTAACTAATTACCAAATGTTAATCACCTTTGGGAAAATGGAAATATTATATCTCTATTAGAAGGAATAATGAAAACGGAAAAAGATAGTTAAATGACAGTAGAAATCCATCAGTATACTAAAGCAAAGGCTTCAATGAGCATTCATTGAATTTCACTGTGAGTGAAATGAACCCCTAGGACTCTACGAAAAAGCTGATTAATTCGATTTTGCACTCGCAGCTCTGCAGGAAAACAACTTACTCTTTAATTGGTTCAGACTTTAACTTCAAAGTAACAAAAGCATTTCCTCTGTAACATATTTGTAACGAATTCATGTACTGATTTCATGAAATCTAAAGAAAATGGCCTCTCTTGTCTGGATTCAATTTCTCCTCTAATCTAATATATATATTTTAAGTGGATCTGTAAGATCCCTTTCTACTGCATAACTGGGCAGAAGATGCATCTTTCTTGGTAATTTCCACACCTGGTGTTAATCTCTTGTAATAAATACTACAGTGACACAGGAAGTCTCAGTTTCTGTATTCACATTATTTAGACCATTTCTTATGAGTAGTGGCAACCAGAAACATTAAATTAATCATACAGTTGAAAGTCATAGAGTTGTACTTACTTTTATTTGACTTTTCAGAGATTCAGGAAGGAGAAAACCAACTTGTGCAGCAGTTTCATTTGTATCAGTAATAACACAAACTTCTTGTGAAAGGTTGTCTGTGATCGAGAAAAAAAACTTAGTATTTCATGCAAAAATAAATCAGTCAAAGTCACAAATCTGCTAAACACTACCTTCCATCCATATTGCTATCTCTTGATAGAACCTTTTCAACAGGTGTAAATTTAAAGACTACCTATTTCAAGGCACAGTTAATCTAACTACATCATTTATATAACATACATTTCAAATATAAAATTCAAGTAATATTTTTTATGATTTTGTACAATGTGAAATCATCTCATGAGGCCTGTCCCCAAGGCCCATTTAAATAAGGGACTCCTCTTACAAGATATTTTTCAGGTCCACATTAATGACCCTAGATGACAATCAAGAAAACATTTTTAAATTTCATATGACGTATCACTTCAACAGATCACTAAATGCACTATCAGCAACACTGAGAAAAGAAAAGAAAAAAAGAAAGGCAAAAAATCAAGGGATAGCATAAATCTGCTGCACAACAAATGCGTTACAAAATCGCCCCCCAAAAGTATATAGAAAATACTGTTTGGGGAGACAGCAGATATAACTATTCACCTCGACATCAAAAAAGTTGAAGAGTCAGTGACAAAGATCTTGGAATGGGCAATTTCCTAGATCTTTTACTGGTCGGGGAAAATACAGTATTTTGTTGCTAACAAGTTTCAAGTTACTGCCTGATCTGTTCCATAAAGCCCATAGTTCAGAAAATCAGTGTTTTCTCTAATTATTGACTACAGGTATTAGATTTGGTGAGCATTTTCCTTTCTTTAAGCAAACAAATCAAAATAATTCAAGTCTGAAATTCTCAGTTGTAATTCAGAAGTTTTTCCTTTAGATGCTGAATTACTATGCAGAACAAAATATAGGATTTCCAATGGTTTTTGAGTAGCCATTGCATAAGTAAAGAGAAATTTCAGAAATTAGACTTCAGTCTAATTATGTTTAAAGCAGACTTCAATGAAACTTCAGGGACAGAAATATACCAAACACCACCACAAAATAAATTAGTAGTGAAAGACATAAGAGAAATTATAAAAATATGGCCTAACTACTCTTCAAACAAGTCTGAATATAAGGATACATATCTTTTGCATATGGAAAGTTTTTTATAATTACATACCACACAGTGAGTTCATTCAAATGTGTTACTTAAGTAAACAACTCACTTTCCACTGTAAACTCAAAGACTTCTTTACAAAAATGGACATAAAGATCTCAAAATTAATTTTAAAGCTGTTTTAGAGTTAACATTATTGGAAAATGTTTTGTAACTGTCAAACAATTTTCTGTGAGCAGGAAAAGTGAATTAACCGCTGAGAATCACAAAAGATAATTAGAATGATTTTTTGAATCATAGGTATTTATTATATCCAATATTTATAATATGACAACAAAAACAGTGGTAGCGACTGACTTCATATTCAGTTAGCAAGAAAGGGGAGGGAGGAAGAGAGAGAGAGAGAGCAATGAACATCTGCTTATAAACCATCATAACCAGATGAAAGCGAGAATTAAAAAAATGTATGGCTAGTTCTCACAGGACTGGAAATCACAGGATACCCCAACTGTGGGAGAAATTATCTTCCCATAGATTCACCAGGCAAAAAAATATATTGAACATGCATCACAGTCGTCTTCTACTTAACACAGAATAATTTTACCATCTGAAAAATGGTTCAATAGGAAACCATATTGAATTAATTTCTTATCACCAGAAAGAAACCAGTGGGTAGATTTAAATCAGAGCAAGAGTCACTTAATTTAGTACTGTACATGGAATGCAGATACAAGATAGATATACATAATAAACCAGACTGGCATATCAGATTTCAAGAACTCAGATTCTATTGAACTAAGCAATTTAATGAAGAAGGTCAGATTGGAGCTATTACAAAAATGCACACGTGGAAGAAGGCTGTGGAACCCCAAAAGGGACCATAACTTAGGCTCAGACAGTTCTTTTAAAAAGAAGTCTGTAATCAACAGTAAGTGTCAAAACTAATCTCACAAGAGGCTGCTCAAAGACTGCAGCTGTAAAGACCCATCTCACTCCTCTCTCCAGCCCTCTTAGACCTCTAACTTCCTGCAACAAATGAGAGAGGCAATTACCAAAAAAGTGACTACAATATGCAGGTTGGATTTAATAAAGAAGAGAGAAAATTCAACGAAGTGTGGAAAAATGTTTTTTTTAGTCTGGAGAAGGAATGTAATGTTCTAAGGGCAAAGTCTATTAATAAAGTATGAGAACATTAAAAGAATGATAATACACAAATTGAAATGATACTGCATGCTTTTAAATGATCAAAGAAGTGTATAAAGGAAGGCTGGGAAATCATCATTTATAAAGTCAGCATAGCAAAGCAACAGTTATGTTCTAGTTGAGGTTTGAAACTCATCTTCCATTTAAAACCAAACTGTTTCAAGTGGTCAAAAAAGATCTCTGTGTTAATTTAGACAGTTCGCACCTTTGCTGCATTGTGGGTAGGAAGACTGAGTGGAGCTTTCCTCCCCAAGACTGTCTGTGTCCCACCTCTGGCAACCTGATGGAGCTCTGTCACTCAATGTAATCATGCTGAACACAGCAAGCACATCTGGAGTGCTGGCTGGCAACTCCACAGATTCCATGAATTCTGCTGCCTGCCAGCAAAGCTAACTGCATGCAGCATTTCATTCCTGGTTTTCAGAATTCTGTTTGAGTGAATGAAACCACCATTCTGGAAAGCCACGTCATGGCCATGTCACAAAGAATTTTAATACTCAGCTAAAAACATTTTGTTTTCCATCAGATCACAGATAATTGAGGCTGGAAGGGACCTCAGATGGTCTCTAGTCCAAACTCCTTCTCAAAGTAGGATCTCCCATGATTTCCATTAGTCACTTAGTCACTCAGCCTCTTGCCCCTCCCACACTTGAAAGACAGAGACTGCACAATGTCTCCAGGCAATCTGCTCATTGCTTAATTGTCCGCATGGTGGAAGAGTTTTTCCTTTTTACTGAGTTGGAACTTCACTTGGTTCAGTTTTTGTCTATTACCTCTTGTCCCCCTACAATGCACCACTGTTCTACTTTACTTCCCTACTTTCTGCTATAACTTCCTTTTCATCCACCAAACCATTTTTTTGTTCTTTTCTCACTATTGTATTACATATCAAACTCTCTATTTTGCTTTGGCTTCCTTGTCCTCTACTTACTTTAAACCTATTATTTCCCTGGAAACCTCCTCTCCCATTAACTCTCAGCTTCTTTCCAGCTGTACCTGATTATGCAGTAATGTTTCCCATTCACATTCATCACATTTGATCTCATCCATCACTTTTAACATCCACTCAGAGCATATTTGTTGCATAATATAAAAAATAGTTAAAACTTTGCACTGCCTAATTTAAACACTAAATTTCCCTATAAGGTTTTTTATTTTCATTAAAGGTAAATTTGATCGAGAATTTCAGAATTTGTTCCACACCACCTCCTTTTTTTTTTTTCTCGGTCAGAAAAATTAATTTTCAAGTTTGTCATGCCTCTCTGATATCCTGAAAGCTTTAGATCACATTATTATTCGGCAACACCTGCCACAGTCTTTATCTGAGGATCCTACCCGATTATAAACTGAAAGGTGTGCATGTTTATGGAACTAACTACCTTAGTTAGATAGTGTATTAAGTTTACTGTAATGAAAGACTTAAAAGTTTACCCCGAAAAGCATGCCACAAACAAGCAGCAATTAAAATAATACTTTATTTCAATAAAGATCATAAGTATCATATCCTAGGGAATTAAAGCCATAAGAAAAAACATGCATCTGAATGGCAAATAAGTTTTAGCCTACAGAAATAATTTTTTTTCTCTTAATTGCACATATATGTGTATACATACACTTGTTTTGCATGCATATGCTCATACCACATCATTCTTGGTCTGCCATTACAATTCCTACCTACTACTTTGGAAGCATATCCTATTTATCAAAATGTTGAAGTCTGCAGTGAATTCAAAGAAATAAACTAATTTACCAGAATTCCATTTTTACTTTCTACATGGTCTGGAAATTCAATATGGTTCCCCCTGGCATCTTTAGAAACATCTTTGTTATGAGATGCTACCACTGTAAACCTAAAAAAAAATTAAATAAGTACTGCTGAGCATTAGTTCACTCATGCTCAACAGAATGAGTTTAAACTGTTATCTAAACAACATGGGTAACCAAAAATATGTAACAATTTTTTTTTACCCACTCCACATGTTTCTGTAGCCCCAAAAACTAAAAGTCAAACTTGACACTGCCCCTACCAATATTTGTATACAAGAAAGAAAGGAAGATTCTGTGGTAGAATACAAGAAAGGGGGTTATTTCCTCTGACAGTAACTATTCCAAGGATCATCTCCCCACCTGCCAGTCTGTTTCTTTGCCTCACAGCAGAGAACAGCCACTGGTTCATGAGCATGCCCATGAAAATGCAGCCTACCTCGTGTAAGATCTCTGTCCTTTGATAAACAATGCTTACCTCAATTTTTATTTTTATAAAAAGTCACACGATTTCTTCACAGAGCATAAATCATAATATGTAGTTCTCAAGAGTCATAAACAGTTTGAAAGCATTAAGATATTTTTCTTGGCAATTGCAAAAACATAATTGCACCTACATCAACAGACACCTCTTTAGCCAAATGTGAGGGCAAAATATCCAATTTGTAAGTGAAGTTTTTTGTGAAAAAGTCATTGAAAAAGAAGGGCTCTTAAGAAAAGGAGGAAGAGAGAGAGTCAAACTCTAAGTTATAAACTTCTACTGAGAAGCACCATTTAAAGTTTACATGTTGGAACTAGAGTTCAAAGATACCTACCCTGAGGGCAGTAGTCCTAATGGAATTTTTTTAGGATGTTTTGTATTAACCTGATCTTAACTACATTTCTAGATGAGTCACCCTTATTGTAAGACAATGTTTTCTTACTTCAAGACTATTAAAAATAGGCGTGTGCCACCTTGTCTGCATACTCTACAAGTTTATACCTGCTTAACTAAATAAAAGTATTACCTTTGCTGTTTATAAAACAAATGATGTTAGGATTCAGACATTCATAATACGGTTATAAAAGAGACTTGAGGAAGTTAACAAATTATTAAGAAATGTTTTAAGAAAACAGTCTCACAAGAAAAATAACTCATTAGTCTATTTACATTAGTGAAATGTTTCTTTGTATTGCCTTAAATAAGAATGATATATATACATATAAATATCTAAAGTACAAAAATGTATTTAGGCATGTATGTTTTTCTTATTTCCATATGAGCCATGTTTAGCAAGCTGAAAGTTGTTGAATTGTTGAAGGAAACCAAAAGTTTCAATGACTAATAAATATCAACTGTAGATGACATGAAATTTGGAATTGTGGTCACAAAATTAAATGTGTACAGTCAAAAGTTCTTCATCACTACTGAATTCATCCAGTGATAAAATGCGCATCCAGCAGAGTAAATTGGGTAACTTAGTAAGAAAGAAATCAGTTGTGAAGACTGCAACAGTAGTGTGGAGCTGGTGTGAGGCCAGAGCCCTTTGCACCCTACACTCTCCTAGCCCATACATTTAGCTTCCGGGACATCTCCACAGAACCTTGGCAGCAGGCAAGGTGGTCTTCCAAGATCTGGTACTTTACAACTCAGCTTCACAGAGTCATGCAGGACTTCTCCTTTAGGCTCTCTACACGGCACACAAGGGGAATGACAAGTAGGAGCGCATCATTTACAAGAGCATGTAGTGATAGGACAACTGGGAATGGCTTCAAACTGAGAGTAGCTTTACATTATATATTAAGAAGAAATTCTTTACTGTGAAGGTGTTGAGGCACTGAAACAGGTTGCCTGGAGAAGCTGTGGATGCCCCACCCCTAGAAGTGTTCAAGGCCAGGTTGGATGGAGTCCTGAGCAATCTGATCTAATGAAAAGTGTCCATGCCCATGGCAGGGGCGTGGAACTAGATGATCTTTAAGATCTCTTCCAACCCAGGCCATTCTATGATTCTATGATACAGCATCATGTCGTGAGTACTGAACTCTCAAGAAAAGCAGACACTGCGATAGTCACTCATTATCTAGGAAAGGCCTTACTGAGCATGCCTTGCCTTGTAGGATGGTTGCCATTCTCTGAGGAGACCTATCCTTGAAGGTCTCCTGCAGGCAGAGCTCAACACAGCTAATAAAATTTCTTCTGTAAAACTAACAACCATGGGACTAAATGATGCCACATGGGGGTACATCAGAATGATGCTCAAAAGGACAAAAATATATTCTCCCCTTAAATATTCTTAAAGTGTGCCATCAACTGTGAATAAAGCACCTGCCTGATATTATTTACATGGTTCAACTGCCTACTACCAAAGTTAAGTCATGTTATAACCACATGAAGATCTGGTATTTGAAGCCTTTTGAAGGGCACAAAACAGATAAGGCATAGCTCTCAAACGGCAGTCTTGGAGTACTAACAGTGCCATTTCAAAACCCCATTAAAGATAACCAGTTATGTAACATAACTCTGTTATGCAGTGTCCTCATTTGCTATGAAGGACTCATTATATTGCTTGCATAAAGAACAAAGAACATGTGCAGCTTCTCCTTCCTCAACTCATGCAATGCAGCAAGAAGTAAATCTAAACTTCAATGATCTTAGAGTACAGTTTTTCACAGATATCAGGCATAATAAGACTACTGTGGTTACTGCAGCAGATATATTGCATGTTGCCACAGTAACAGAACAGTAAATAAGAAGAGATCAAGTAAGGGATTAGCCTGATTGGCCACCATGAAGGTCTTCATTTTAACTTTAAACTACACAAACTTTTTATTATAACCAACAGCTGGAAAAGAGTGTACTGGCTTCAGGGAAAACAAAAAATGTGATAACATGATGAAATACACATATAAAATACGTATCTATGAAGAGAATGTCTGGTCATTTATAGCATTTTTTCTCCAGTTATAAATAGAAACAGTTAGTGAATGTTCCTTTCATTCAAATAAGCTGCATTCTCATTTTCTATTCAAGAAGTTTTAGAAAAGTCGCTTGAAATATATCTTAATTTTAAAATAAATTATAACTAATCTCCTTTAATGACCTATGAGATTACTGAAGCCTTTGTATATACAGGAACATGGAAATTCACTTGTTGTTTCACATTTATAATTTTTGAACACCACTGAGAAAGGGTCTGGCTTCATCTTCTTCACTCTGCCCCATCTGGTATTTGTACACATTGCTATGATCCCCCTGAGCCTTCTCTTCTCCAGATAGAGCAGTCCATGCTCTCACAGCATCTCCTCATATGACACATCCCACCACCTTAATCGTCATGATGGCCCTTGGCACAACCATCTCCAGAATGACCATGTCTCTCCTGATGGGGGAACCCAACACTCCAGATGTGACCTCACCAGTGCTGAGCAGAGGGGAAGGATCACGTTCCTCAACCTGCTGGTCGTGTTCTGCTCTACTGTACCCCAGGGAGATGTTGGCCTTCTTTACCCCAGGAGCACACTGCCAGCTCCTCTTGAATTTGTTTTCCACCAGGACCTCCCAGGGCCTTTTCTGCAGAGCTGCCTTCCAGCTGGTCAGCCCCCAGCCTGTAATGGTTTTTCCAAAGGGTAGGAGTTTGCATTTCCCCTTGCTGCATTTCACAAGACTCCTGCTCACCCATTTTTCTCCAGCTTGTCAAGGCCCTTCTGAATGGCAGCACAACCACCTGGTCCATCAACTGCTCCTCGCAATATTACATCATCTGCAGACTTGATGAAGGTGTGCTCTGTCCTATCATTCAGATCATCAGTGAAGATTTTAACTGGTGTTGATCCCTAGGGTAGACCACTAGTAACTGGTCTCCAATTGGAATTTACTCTTTGAGCCTGACAGTTCAGCCAGTTTCAAATCATGTCCACTTTTCTGGTCTGTACTTTCATCAGTTTGTCAATGAGAATGCCATAGTGTCAAAAGCCTTGCAGAAATCAAGACAAACCATATCCACTGCTCTCTAATTATTTCTACATTTCATTGCAGAATGTTTGTCAGGCATAATTTCTGCTTTGTAAATTCATGTAAACTAATCCTAGTCACCTTCTTGTCTTCAATACGTTTGGAAATCCTAAGCTGGAAAGCTAGGAGTGTGGAACCTCTAAGAATCCTACACAAAACAACATTTTCAAAAATTCCAGGCTTCCAACTATGAAGACAGAAGATCTTCATTTCCTGTCAGAACCAGAACTTCCAAGGCTTCCCAGCCCTATCTTCTTTTGTGCCTAAAAAAATTCAGTCAGGTAGTTCTAACAATGCATATAATATGTGGTCTTTGCCCACTGTAATAACCAGCAACTTCAAACTTCTTGCATACCTGGAGGTCTAGATAAGCAGCATAAGAGAATACCACAGCGATGTCTGAGCTCTGTTTAAGTTTTCTAGTTTGTCTGTAGTGACAGAGCTGATCTCAGTACGGTCTAATTCACCCAAATCAGAAGCTACGCCATTATGGGACCTTGTAACAATAGATGAGAGTGAGCCAGTCACCACGCCCTAATAGCACACAGGTTTTGCTCCAGTTTTCTTAAATAGGAATTACATTATTTTCTCTGGAAAGGTATTTTTAATTCCAAGGTAAGTCCCTTTCTCTTCATCAGTTTCTGTGGTTTTATCCCTCAGTTCTCAACAAGGAGTCAGGCAAGAGTCCCTTAGAATCACTGCCTATCAGTTTACAATAACCATCGGTGTGCTCATTATACACGCAGTACTTGACAATTCTTCCTTTCTATATTGACTCACCCTAAAAACAATCTAGATAAAGGCTAAATCCAGTCTTTATGTTAAACTGTTATGAAACCACTGTTACCAGTATAAAAAAAGGTTAAAAAACAGTTCAACAAAATACTCATAAATTAATGAAACACCTCAATATCATGTAGTTGCTGTATTAATTTAGGTAACAACTGGCTGTATGTAAGACAGTGAAGAGCCCTAAAGAGTTAATGTTTAATTATCAGTCTACTACTTAGATTAGAAAGATGGAACATATTCAGAATTGATCTGCAAAGCAAAGAAAAAAATACATTGCTTATTCCTTATAAAGCCATTCAAAATTAATCTCTGTTTGACTGTAATATACAAGCTTTTATAAGGTTCTCTATTCTAGGAGACGTAAATAAAGGTAAATATGCATCATACAAGTATTCCAGTGAAGAAGCTAAAACAACTTGCCTCAGCATATTTCATCCATCATAAAACCTTTCTTAATGACATTTCAAATTATAGTACACAAGATTCTTAATTAGACTCAGTCATATGCAAACTGATAGTCACAAGGACAAACACATACCCTTAATAATCGATTCAGCTGCATACAGATCCCGCTTGTAGGTCACCTAAAGGACAGACAAGCCTCATTAGTTTTAACACAGCAGGAAGGAATGCAAAACCTATAAAACAATGCCCTGAAGGCAATTCTTTACATTTTAAATATCATAAACAAACGATATTGTCAATTTCTTAATTTTGGTAAAACATCACTGGCACGTTATGAGAACAGAGGTTGCCAAAATTACTGGAGACTTGAGGAAACCCTTTTTAAAATACTTAGATCTGCTTAGAACTCATTTGAAACCTAAAACTGTTTTCAATTCTTTGAAGAATCATGAACACGTGATACTGCATCTATTTTCACACATTCATTCTACTCTAGTTTTATTGAAAAAAAAAATCATTTTTAATGAGACTTCAGATCATACAAATGACAACCAAGGAGCAATCTAATTATTATTTTTACTAATATAGGTGCAATTTTTCATTAGTGCAAGAAAATTACTGTTAATGAGAGTTCAATTACTCAGTGGGAGTCAGTGAGACTACAAGGAGACTTTGTGTGAGCTTTCAGAAAATTAAAAACCATAAATATCTTCTTGAGAGTATACATCAGATCAAGTTAGATGGACAATAAGATGCTCAGTATTTACTTGGTACTTGAAAAAAACATTTCATATCTGCTTTTGTACCCTCATGGTGGCTGTAATAGGCTTTGCAAATAAAATAACAGAAAATTAAAGACAGTATCTACCCAAGACATTACCAGTCTTTGCTAGTAATGTCTTCACAATGACATGCAGTGACTTGTACTGACATAACTCTTTAATATTTGTATTTGGGTTTACTGTAACTTCCTTTTATGTTAAATAAATTTTTATTGGATTTTCTGCATTTGTTTCTCTAGGGTCTGAACAACTTTTTTTCTCAAAATGACCTGCATAGGATTCCAAGAGCTCTAGTGCTGCAAAGTAAATCTTACAGCAGAAGGACACCATTGTAGGCATCAGCATCTTAGTCTCCAAATAAGTGATTATTTGATTTTACCATAAAGATTCTTGTAACCACTTTCCTTTTCATCTCATAAATGAAGCTCTGTATTGTAGTCAGAAACAGACAAATAATATTACCTTCCTTATCACTTCCCCAAGGCATTATATTCTTTTAAAATTAAAAACTAACTTACTTCCATACAGTTTGTCCTGTAGAGGAAGCAGCCAGAAAATGAATTTAGCCTGAGAAATCTTAAGTGTCTGTTTACATACAAACATTTACATGTCTACTTGCTGTTGGGAAGAATCAATCCCTTGAAATTAATTTTAAGGATAAGGAGTGACCAATTTTGTTGCAAAGTTTCTTTCTATTAAGTTTCTAGAGTGCTTTTATACTGAACTTTCAGTAAAGTGTAACAGATTATCAACTAAAAATCATACAAGAAACAAAACTAAGGTCTATCAGAAGTGGTCTCACATACTCTAAGGTTCACAATCTCTTTGAGGAGCAAAAGTACTTTTAAATAGTCTGATCTAAAAAAAAAATTTTAAGTACAGTCTTCAAGAAAAGAGCAGAAAAGAATAAAAAAGTAAGAATGAACCTTTAAAACAATCCCCTCTGAAATTCTGAGCCAGGCATCAGCAAATACTTTTTAGAGTGGCTTCCTAAAGAAATAAATCATCTGAGATCATATCCCATTCTCCATATGTATTTCTTTTGTTATCTTTGATCCTATAAGCTAATTTCAGGTTGAGCTTTATGAAAATAGTAAAGTTGACAGAAAAATCCTGCCAGACAGCACAGGTGACCACCATTTACCAGTCAGGGAGGGAGAGATTCTTTACACCCCTTTGAATAATGACTAAGATGCTATATCACACCAAAGTTTCTCTTAACTTATGGATATTCACAATACCTCTGGATTTTACTGTGTTGATTAAGACATGTTCTTGCAATTTAGCTGATACATATTCAAAAAGGCAGGCAACCATGGCAGATATGCCCTTTGGTTTAATTCAAACCACAGATTATTTTAGTATGAATGTGCTTCAAACAATTTAGCAGATTAGTCAACACAACAGTTAATTGTCCTGGGCAGCTGTACTGCTTTACCTCTAGTTTCACTAAAGCAGATTTGCATTCTAGGTTCACCCCAGCTGGAAGCAATTTAGATTTAGCCAAATCAATGAGGAAGAATTCTTTAACTGACACTCTATCCCAGAAAGTAAGGTAGCATTATTCACTCTTCACAGGTGAGGTGCAAAAAAAATCACAGTGGAGGGGAAAAAAATAAATAAAAAAAAAAAACAAGAAAAATGATCCACAGGATTTCTCTTTATAGCAGACAGATTTCTACCTCATCCATTTCTGCTTTTCTTCTATCACATTACTAATATAAATCTCTACAAACTTAACCTTTTTCTTCATGCTCATCTCTGACCATTCCCTATTTATCAACAGTTGCTCAGAGCCTGAGTCTGGATTTTACTATAGTATTCTAGATGCACTTGTAATACTAGGACATCTCTTCTCTAATTTCATATTCTTATTTCTATATCAATGGCTCACATAAGGTATTTCGCTCACACATAGTGGAAATTTCCTATCCTCTGGGATTCCTACACCACTTTCAAAGCCACTGCCTTCCAAGAACAACTCTCTAAATATGACCTATACTTGGTTTGTTTCTAAAAACACTTCTATATACTTGGCTGCAATGAAAAGCATACCTATTGTGTGAACCATTTGCTAAACAATCTTTATCAATAGGTTACTTTTGATCAATTATATTTTTATTTACAAATCCTTAAATCTTTTTCTGCAAATTATACCAGAGAGATGTTAAATACCTTAGAGACAATAACAGTTTCTGCAGAACTGTGCGTGGTGAGAATTATCTTTTGAAACATATCAATTATTTAATGTTTCATCTATTTAATGAGAACTACTACAATTACAGTCATTGTATTATTAATTAAGATGCTATGGAGTAACAAGTCAAACTTCTGCCAACTGTGTGTTGTATCAGCATTAGCATATTTATGAGTCAAAATTATAATCTTGTAATAAAGTCTTGAAGTCAATTTCACAAAATAAGTTGGTTGACATTAATTACATTAGTCCCTTAACTCTTTATTAATCAAGTTTTGCCCATAGAAGCACACCCTTTTGTTTTGTTGATCAATATTCAACTCACAGGCTACTAATAACTCAGATTCTCACTCCTCATGTGACAATACTATTATTCATTTTTGACTCTTTAACATCCAATGTTCCAAGATTTTCAGAATGTTGTTGCTGCAATCCAGAATATCACTAGACCAAATACTAGAACTCAACACAAATACCTCATTGTCACAGAAAATGAAAACATGACCTGCTTATTTAACAAAGGCAGAATAGTCTTACTTATTAAACATATCTCTACTTTTCTGTATAATAAACAATCTATTTTATCTATTTAATAAAGTCTCAAAATCACTAGCCAAGAGGTTTTTTGTTTTGTTTTCTCATGTACCCTTCTCTCTCAACTGTCATACTGCAAGTTTTCACTACTTAGGAAGATGTTCTTTTAAAAGTTACCCGAAGTTATTCCTATTCAATATTTATAAGTCTTCTTCATCATAATTTAGCTTGATGAACACTTCAAGTTTACAAAACTGTACAGTAAATGCAAAAATATAACTCTTTGCTGAACAAACACAATAAAGTTATGATCATACATACTCAAAATATACTGCATTTTAGCTTAATGAAGTTTTTCCCCTCTCTTATACTAAGATATCCATACTCCTTCATATGGAATATTTTTGTAGGATTATAAAATAAACTTGTTTTTAGAAATGGTGAGGATTTTTCACTCTGTCAGCATTAAGTCTATAAATCCATATCAGTATTTTAAAAATGTTCTTACACTGATTTTTTCATCTGTGTCATGCACACACATATATATTAGAGTTCAACAAACACATTCTGTTGATTTCATACTTAAAGAGCATATTGCCCCAGAATACTTAAGGTAATTTTACTTCAAAGGTGGCAAGCACAGAGAAACTGAAAATGTGGTGTTGATATTCTCATTCTGTTTCCTTTTTTTTGCCATCCTGATCCCAATATCTTATAAATAGCTATATAATAACTATTTTTAAAATAGAACATATAAATATTTATAACACTGAAGTAATTTGAATGTTCCTGCTTGGTTGTTGTCACTACAAAGAATTATTTTAATCTTGCAATTTGTTACCAGAAAGTAAACACACTATGTCTTGCTTTAGCTCCAACAATGACTTTGAAACATTGCTTTTCCCAATGCACAAGTTGACAGTGCTCAGGTAGAATAATCAGTACTAATTCAAGAAGACAATATATAAGCATACACAACTTTTTCCCACAGGTTTGAGTCATTTAATGTTATGTAAGTTATGCCCCTAATAAATAAACTGAATTCTTACAAATATCTGATCTGCTCTTTAAAGATTCCAGATCCTCATAGAATGAAACTGGTTTGTAATACTTGAACTTTAGAAACTCTCCTCCACCTGTCAATTGACAACAGGTCTTCAGTTACACATCCTCTGAAACCTCAACTGAACAATTCTTATTTTTTTCGGTTCTTATTTATCTGGATGGAATATCCTTTTGCCTCATGTTGAAAAAATAAGACTGGGGCCACTGGGGGCACATCAGTTCTTGGCATATGAAATATCATTTCTCTCAGCATTGAAAAACCTAACAGAAAAAAACGAAAATATTTTACAAATTACATTATTAGACAGCTAAGCAAACACAAAGAGGAATAGGAGGAAGCCCAGCAGAGGGCTGCTAAGATGGTGTGAGAGAACTTGGCTTGTTCGGCCCAAAGAACAGAAGAGGAAGGGTGGGGAAGGGCCACAGAGAGCTAAAAGAACATTATAAAGAACTAAGTGAACATTATTGGCGTATTTTGTTACCCTTCGTGTAAGTACCATGCCTTACAATGAAAACAATAAAACCATCCAAAAAATTATGTCATGTAACTATGCATGACATAATCTGTCCTTAGAAGACTAAATAGGAAAAGAGACCCTATACTGTTTCAGAAAGACTATGTCTCAGCAAGATATCGAAAGAAGTTTATGTATGCAACCAATGCACAAGTAAATTTTGCTGTTAAATTGCACAGGAAATTCACACTGCAGACTCAGGAAATTACCTTTCTTTGTAAGATTTATGGTCAGACTATTAGAAATCATGTCCCTTTGGAGGAAATTTACTGTCAAAGATAGATGGAGTGATTGGAGCTGTTTCCAGATCCTTCAATGTGGTAATGAATAAAATAAAATAAACTCTTAAAAATTGCATGGCACAATAGCTACTGAGAAAGAATAATGTCCCACCATTCAAAACAATGAAATGCAATACTTTCAAGCAGCAGGGATGTATACTTTGGCACCTCTACACACATCTGCTTTGTTAGTCACCAGGAACCTACAGAATACCAGACAAGGTGAATGATGTTTAAAAATTTTTAGAAGATTTTTTGAAGAGATCTTAAATATTACACTGTTACTGAATGTAATGAACTGCTCTAAAAGTCAAATAGGTGATAGCCAGGTATTTGGCACCAGAGAAGGTGTGATGTCCTCACAGGAAAAGTGGAGAAAAATAGACAAAATTTATAGAAATAGCAGGAGAAAGCTCATATCATAAAAAAATGTTCTTTGTTTTGGAGCTTATGGATTTATAGTTTTACAGATTGTCAGGTTATTCAAATACCTGTTTGGTTTTCCTACTTAGAGAAAAATACCATCTTCATTGATTATCTCCAGTAACATCTGCCAAAATCTGTCTACAAAAACAAGTTCTAAAAAGAGGTCATGATGATACAAAACTGATTATAAAATTTGGAAGAGAAAAGCCTAACTTATAATAGAAAACACATCTGAACTTTTATGGTAATATGCAAATTTTATTAATTTTAAATGATATATAAAACCTAGATATTATTATTGCCTTTACCTTCCAGAGGTCAGCTGTTCCTTCAACAAGCTTGGCATTTGTTTTACAGTATTTCAGAGCCAGATGCAAACATTCAGTTCCATAATCCAGATCATAGTCTGTACACTGTAGTAATTAAAAAAGAAAAAACATCCTTAATTAGCCTTAAAGAAATCATACTTTTAAGCAGTAACAGATTTGCTTTCATTAATCAAACCTTACATCTCAACAGTCCTATCCAGAATAATACATCTGTATTAGGTAGGAAGGTTCAGAATGGACCAGAAATAAAAACCGTTCCAAGAAGCTTATGCCAAATTGTAGCTATCCAGCAAAGTGTTACATAAGTAAATAAACATTTTATAAGCACAGATTAATTCAATTATGTGCTGCAAGTATCTTGCCAAACCTTTACACTGTTAACTAAATGAATGAAAAGTTACATGTATAAAAAAAAATTTTTGATGGAGTTGAGGGAGGCTTCACCAAAAGACATCATTGACCTTCCAGTGACAAACCTTTAGAGTATGGAAACAATAAACTCATGACATTTCAAAGCATGACTCTTCAAATCCATGTCTGTGTTGATTGCTGCATCATCAAAAAAGGATGGTAGTAACTATGAACCTCTGTATTCCTTATGTGATTCTATCTTTTTCTCCAGTTACCTGTACAAAAATAGCAAAGTCTCATGGTGCTTCACAAGCCTTGCAGAGAAAAAAAAAAAAAAAAGGAAAATCCAACCAACCAAAAAAAAGTTTGTTCGCTTTTCATTCACCTAGAAAAGACATTATTCTCTCAACACACTCTTCTGAAGCAGTTCAGCTTCCTGTAAGTAGTCATTATAAGAATCCTATTAATGAAAAACTGAGTAGGGAGCAGAACCTCCTGAGCCAAAACATAGGTAGAAAAGCAAGAACAGTATCCGGTCTCTATTAGAGAGTGAATAGCCAACAGTAAGTAAGAACAAGGCAATCATATCTTCTTACTTTCCCAGAATACTCCCTTGGCCTCATATAAAGCTATTATTCTGGCTTCCGAAATCTCTAAAATAAAAAGTCCCTGAGGGACACACTGAACTAGAAGTGACTGCCTTAACAGTATTCAGTGAATTACAGGAATCCTGAATTCACTCAATTATTTTTTGAATAGCAGTATTTTTTTAGCAGCTGCATCAGGGTGCATCTGAATCATCACTCTTTTCATCACATGCTCTGTTGTTCTCACTGAAAAGGGAGTGCAAAACCACCTTCTGAGCCCTTCAAAATGCTCCACCCCATCTCTTCTCACATCTTCCCACAGATAAAGAGATCAACATTTATTCAGTCATTTCATGTGTGGAAGCTACTTCAAAACTTAGTAAAGGAGGGCAAAAGGGTTGATCATTTATCTCCACTTACCTATGAATTTTATCATAACATTCTTCTAAAAACCTTCTTAGTTGGCCCTCATCTCTACAACCCAGAAAAAAATGGGTATCTCCACTTCCTATTCCAAATTATTTATGAACAAAATAATGGCGCAGGTCTCAACACAGGCCATCGTGAAACTCCACTGGCAGTTTACTGCTAAGAGAACTGCTCGCACTTTACCTTGTTTCTTATCTTCTAACAGATAATCTACTCTGATAAATACTTACTCTTGTCCCAAATCCTTTTAAGTTTCCTTAAAGAGTCTTTAGTGAAAGCTTCTGTGGAACATCTTGTTATGCAACTCGTGGTTATCAGCTTCAGCAACCTCAAACAAGATGCAGTTAACTCCTTAGAGAATGACAACTAGCTCTGCAATACATAAGCTTTCCTTTACAAAAGCTGAAATAACCCTTCCACTGTGTCAAATTCAACCATGTGTCTGTAAATTCATGTTTTCAAGATACCAGTGATTTCCAGTCTCCTCCAGCAGTCAAGAAATTAAAATTGTCAAGAATGTAAAAATGCGAGTTAAAGAAGAAGCAAATGAGAGTGCTTCAATACAACTTGACTTTTTTTTATTAATATCCTCAAGAAGTTTAATAAAACAGATAAAGGATATGTTTTTAGTTTTTATTCTTGTTTTATAGTGCATCAGTGATATTTAAGGAATGCATTAGCATTACACATCTGAATTGTATTACTAACACACACAGACATCTTACAAAAATCAGTTATCACTTTTACATTATTTAAATCAGTAATTTTTGTCAGTTCAGTTTGTCAGCCCACTTAGAAAAGCAATTTCAATGTTATAGTTCTCTACAGAAGTCTTTAAGCACTTTGAGTTACAAAACAAAAGAGACACAAGACAACAGAATAACTTAAAAAGAAAGGGGTTTCATAAAGACACTTTGGAATATTTTGAAATTAAGCAGAAATTACCTATAGTCTTTAAATAAACAAGATACAAAAAAGTTCAACAGGAAGTATAAAGGAATAGGGATCTCTAGCTCCAAAATATATCAAATGCAGTAATAGCTCAAGTAAAGAGGTCCAGAGATAAAGTGCCAATAAACCCAGAAATGGCCTAGTAACTCTCAATTCCAAATATTTATTATCCAAATTGCTCTTCTGTTTTGTTTTGTTTTTAAGGAAAATTTTCTGGTAGCACACAAACTATTTTCTACTAATGTGAATAACATACAGATTATATATATATATATATATATATATATATATATATATATTTACTTTCCTGCAAATTGGAAGGAAAAAATTCAGAAAAAATTAGCTGCGAAAGAATTTACTTTTCAAGAAAATTAAGTTACATCTTTTTAATATATGGGTAATGAATGCAACCAGGACAATACTAAGCAATTCCAACTTTTTGGCAAGGTATTAATTACAGATAATTAGTTGGGAGTGGAGAAATTCCACAAATGGGCTAAAGCATCTTGAGGGTATTGCCGGCTTCAAGGGATGAAATACGACACAAAGCAAAGTAATAATTAAAACCATATTTTACTAACACTTGTATATCGTGACATTTACCACTCTTATTATCTGTAATTGTTTCAACCTAAACACATTGTTACAGTGTACTGTTCTGCAAGTCTGATACGCTGATGTCAGAAGAGAACAATGAAATGAAGTATCAGCACAAGACCAGTTTAATTTATATACCATCCATGTGCTAAACAGCTTCACAAGTGAAATTTTAAATCCACATTTAAAGTGCACAATTCAAAATCTTCTATGTCACTCTAAGAAATTCAGTTAACAAATTAAGCATTATTAGGGAGCACCTATAAAAGTAAGTTGTGCATCAAGGCACAGCATCATCTGCCAGTCAAGGGAGGTGACTGTCCCGCTCTGCTCTGCGTTGTTGCGGCCTCGCCTGGAGTGCTGTGTGCAGTTTTGAGCACCACAATGTAAGAAAGCTATGAAGCTATTACAAAGTGCTGAAAGGAGGGCTACAAAGATAGTGAAGGGCCTAGAGGGAGGCCATACAAGGACCTGAGGACACTTGTCTTGTTTAAACTGAAGAAGAGAAGCCTGAGGGGAGACCTCATTGCAGTCTACAACTTCCTCATGAAGGGAAGCAGAGGCACAGGCACTGATCTCTTCTCTTTGGTGACCACTGACAAGACTCAAGGAAATGGCATGAAGCTGTGTCAGGGGAGGTTTAAGTTGGATATTAGGAAAAGGTTTTTCACCTGGATGGAAGGAACAGGCTCCCCAGGGAAGTGGTCACAGCACCAAGCCTGACAGAGTTCTAGAAGCATTTGGACACACTCTTGGCTATATGATGTGATTCTTGGGGTTGTCCTGTTCAAGGTCAGGAGTAGGACTCCGTGAACCTTGTGGTTCACTTTCGACTCAGGATTCTACAAAAATTGCAGAATATCTGTGAGGAAAATTCTTGCTGACCCAGGTGTGCAACCAATCTCATCCTAAGTCTTCTGTATGTATTTTAGTCTACATCTAGAGTCAATTTACAATACAAAAATCTGTTTAAAACTCCTTCTATTTCTAAAGTCCCTTAATGACTGAAAGCCTTTTTAACATGAAGTTTGACAGTGTACAGTTAACTGAACTTGACATGCACACATAGCTTTGTGAAACAATAGACATAGTTTAAGTTTCAGACCACAGATTTGAAATGGTGGAAACAGCTGGAAATATTGGCACAAAACATATTCACAAAAGAAAGAAAACATATTAGTTTAGTTCTTTTAATGACACAGAAGAAAATGTGTTACTTTAAATGCTTTTGTACTGTAGAATATTCAAAGGCATTCTAATAGGTGTTTTGGGAAGACTTTTTTGTGGGTGGCTTTTTTGTTTATTTGTTTTCCAAGAGTGGATGTTTGAATAAAATATTATGGGTGGAGAGAGATCCAGAATTTTAGCATTACACTAATTCTTCTTCCTCTTCCCCAAACTTAGTTTGAGAATATTTTGAAAAATACAACTACTTCCTAAAATGCAAGGTATACTCTTGTTGCTTAAATGTAAACATGGAACAAGGGGTGAGAAAAAAGAGCAGCTACACAGCCTGTGTGTCCCTGCTACTTACTAATACTCCATATGCTCACTTGTTTCCAATACTTTGAACTCTACTTTATTGTATCTTTATACTGATAAAAATTTTTAATGGATATATGGAAACCGGTGACAGAACCTGAGGGAATGGCCTGTAGTTGTGTCAGGGAAGGTTTAGGGTGGATATTAAAAAGATTATTCACCCAGAGGGTGGTTGAGTGCTGGAAGGTTGTTGGCTCCCCAGGGAAGTGGTCACAGCACCAAGTCTGACAGAGTTCAAGAAGTGTTTGGATGATACTCTCAGGCACATGGTGTGACTCTTGGGGATAGTCCTGTGCAGGGATAAGAGTTGGAGTCAATGATCCTTTTGAGTCCCTTCCAACTCAGCAGATTCTGTGATTCTGCAGTAACCATACAACAGAACAAACATGGATGAAAAAAAAAAGAAATCATTACAACACTATCAGTCTCTTATCTTTTCATCATTCCTTGGTTTATAAAAAGGACACAATCAACATTCTTTATGCATTAACTAAAAGAAAATCTTCAGATTTGCTTCTTTACATTGGCACCATTAAAGCCTGTATAGAGCCAGCATTTATACTTCGGTAACGATTGACTGTGTCATCTTTAGCACTTTTTCCACTGTCAGCAGGGTCTCCATTTTACTCTCCCATGGAAATCTATTCAATAACAATATCAGAACACTTGCACTTCAAATGCGTAACTAATTAACAAAAGCAGAGCTTTATGATTTTTCCAGATCCTTGCAAATCAAGTTTCCACTGCTGAAGGGCCAGAATACATCACGAACATTCATCATGAGGAACATTTTACTGAGTTAAAAAAGAAGCAGACAAAAGCTCTTGCTGAACCTGAATTTGCCTATTTTTATTTTATGTCATAAAGATTTTTTTTTGCCATGCTCATTACCATGGAAACCAAAAACTGCTGAATCCAACAATGGATTTGCAGCAAGCACTCAGCCGTCAGCAATAAACCATGGCTAAGTAAGAAATAGCAGAAGCAGCAAAAAGGAGCAAATGTGAATGAGGAAACACCGAGATGAACACAAGTTCAGATAAGCCCAGCTCTGAAACTATTTTTACTGTAGTTAATTATTAAAACTGCTGTGACATGCATCTAGATGCAGTAGTGCTTCACAGTGAAGAGAACAGATACAGCAATTTACTCTCTAACACAATTAAGGAAGCCTTAGAGACAACATATAAGCGTACACAACTTTTTCCTAATATTACTCCGGCCAAGTCCACACAAACTAACTTAATGAAAATCAAAATACAAGCTAGGTGAGGATGAACAATGGCACTGGTATGAAGAAGAAATACCTGATGCAACTAAGACATAGTTATTAGTCAGACTGACTTCAAAAACAGGTACTGAGTAACTATGAGACAGTGTTGATTTTTCTGATATCAGAAAAAGACTGTGTCAGGGGAGGCTCAGCTTGGACATTAGGAGCAATTTCTTCACAGAAGGGATGATTAGACATTGGAATGGACTGCCCAGGGATGTGGTGGGAGGCATTTACGCTGTCCTTGAAGGCCTTTAAGGAAAGACTGGACATGGCACTCAGTGCCATGGTCTAATTGACACGGTGGTATTCAGTCAAAGGTTGGACTCGATGATCTCAGAAGTCTTTTCCAACCTAATTGATTTGGGATGAACCTGTGTGACAAAGGAGTCATTTTGAGTATACAGCTGAACATGGAATTTCAGAGCTCATACAAAATTTCAGTTTTTTAAAAAATCATATTTTATTTACAATGTGAAGAAATAAGAAAATTATAATATTCTATGTGATAACAGTAGTAGTCAAAATACTGTGTTAGGATTTGTGTACAGTTTCAAAATTATCTTGTAAATTGGAAAAATACTTGGAAAAGAAATATACAGACAAGACAAAGATAAGAAACATCTTGTCCCAGTATAGAAGAATACAGATTATTTAGGTTATTCTAAAAACATGTAAAGAAGTAACTGTTCACATTTTCCCAGTAAAAAGGTTTCTAAATATATCAAGTTCTAAAATTAGCAACCAACAGAGAATTTAAGCAAGCTGGGAAACAGAGGTGAGCCAAATTCAGGCCAAGTTAATTTTTTTTTTTTTTTAACAGATAAGATTATTCACACTTGGAACAATTTACTTCAGAAAAATCACCTCTTGAAATTATGCAAGATCAGTCCTTTTCCTTGCCTTTCAACACAATAATTGGGCAACAACACCGAGATGAAAACTTCTAGTATCACTACCTTGTCTTCTTCTTTGCTACCTCAGAACAAGCAGAAGATGACAATTTAGGTGAGTAGTCTCCCATATGCTGGATACCAGGATTTTCACTCAGTATTCTGCATTTTTTGAGCTGGTGCCAAACAGGTGATTCCCGTGGATACAGGACACTTACCAAGGGCAAATCCAGTGACACAACAACATTCTCATAATCCAGTCTAACTTTCAACTTGAATAACTGCAGTGTTTCCTTAACGTACACCTTCCAAATTACATCTGAAGACAAAATGCCTTTTCACTGCCACAGAGGTGCCAGATTTCACCCAGGGAGTGGGAGCTTTGCCCCACTGCACCAAACAGTTCCAAGAGCTAATATGTGAATTTGCAAAGTGCTGTGAGATCCTACAGGATGAGGAATGACATCAAATGGAAGTAATTATCCCATTAGCAAAAAACCTTTTTTTTTCTTATGCAAGGCATCAGAATCTCTCCAAACATTCTTGTGGTAGAAATTAATTCGGGCAAGGTGGGGATTCAGACAATATCCTGGCTCTACCATTGCGCCAAAGAACTAATCAAGTACAGAGTGATCTAAACTAGCAAAGTTTTCTCAATAGACCACCAATCTAGTTCAGTTTTTGAATAAAAGAAAGCATTACTGACAAACTTAATTTAGCATATTTACCCTGAAAAGCATTCCGAAGAATTGGGTAGGTTTTAAGGATAGGGAAAAAATATTTATTCCTCTAAATTTCAGGACAAAGTTGCCAGGGTAAAAAGATGCCAGACGAAGTAACTGTCAGATCTCTTTGGAAAATATCTCAGAACTACAACCTGAAGACTGTATAAAATTTGCATATATTCATTTAGGTGAGGTTGATAACTCTGCATTTAAGCAACAGTCTGTGTGCATCTGTCTGAAAAGGAATGGAGAAAGGCAGAACAAAATCTCTCCAAAAATGCACTGTTAAAAAAGTAGCTCTATTGCAATTTTGCATCAAAACAAACAAAAAAAAGATTACCAGTTTTTAATGTGAATTAAATGAACAGAACTCAGGTTCTACTGAAATTCCAGATAAACAAATTTTTAAAATGTGACAACAAGACATAAAATCCCAGCAGAAATGGACCACAACAATGAAAGAGTGCTGTTAATAAAGCAGAAACTTCTCACGTAAAAAGAAATACATTGTCTTCTAACATTTAGGAGCTACACAGATTTCCTTGTCAAACAATCATAATCCTAATGACCCATGGACAAATTAGCAGAAAGGCTTCCTTTTGATAGGTTATTTCACATGCTTAGATTGCACATTGAAAAACACAGGTATTTGCCATCTTGATACCAGTAATACACAGCCACTTAAAAATAGGGGTAGGAATTTCAACAAACAATTCGGCCAAGTAGGTTGACTTGGACCAACCAAGTAGGTAGTTATACTAAAACCGTAACTACCTGTTACATTTCACAGGCAAACAGAAGAACACTGCCTTTAGGACTTCCTACAAAGAAGAACATTGGTTTGTAGTACTGTCTTCATACAAATCATACAACAAGATTACTATCATTCTAGCTAGCTCTTGTCTAATTCACAAATCACTTCTTGATTCAGTATTTCAGAATACCTTAATGAGAAGGAAGAAAACCTATAGAAACAAACTGGAATGCAGAATTAGGACAAATACAACAATGATGTACATGGCATGTATTTAGAAGACCTGAAGATATAACTACAAAATACAAAAGCAAAGTGGGTGACCAAAGCTGGGGATGGTGGAGAGCACATAGAAACCACAAAATGCATTTGAATACGAATGAGGTAAAATTATCATCCATAAATACAATACACTTAATAAAAGATGCTTGGTGCTTTTTTAAAAAAGACAACAGACAAGAAACAACCTGTTACAGCTTATGATAAAAACTATATCTCTTACATACTTCGTGTCATATGTTAAAAATAATGGTGATCTCTTTGTCAGTGTTTTTACAGTACAAAAATAAATTGCTCTGAGCCATATCACCAATTCATGATGGAATAGCATCCTCCAAGTGCAAAAAAAATTTTCTCCAATTGAATGTTTAGAGGAGATAAATATTAAACTGTTCAGCTTTGCCACAACTTACATGCCTTGACATACACAAAGTTTCACATTTGGTGAATGTTAAAAATAAAGGTTGAGGTGCCTTGAAGATTCAGGTATCTTTAGTCTTGGCAGGGGGGTGAGCAGGGTTTTTTTCCAGGATTCCAGCATAGAATTAAATGCCCAAATTCTGTCTCACTTATATTTTGACCCTACAGCCCTTTTTCTGAATCTGACCCTTGGTCCCAAAGTTGCCAAGGTCTTAGTTAACAATTTGTCTGCTACTGCGCATCTAATGGCCTGTTGCTTCTGGCAATAATAATGTAACAGACATAGATTTCTTTAAAAAAAAATGAAGCCACAGGAAAATCCCCAAATCAGTCTAGACATTTTGCCTCGAAGGTGCCTGACCTATGCCAAAATATTGCTAAACTGCTACAGCTGACTCCACTTTCCTGCTACAGAGGATACTAAAATGCTTCACACATTTGAAAAAGAAACCCAGTAACGTTGTGCCCTTTCAAAAAGCACTTTAGAAGTTTACAAAATCCACACGGAATACAATCCCTATTATTTACATATAGAAAAGACAATACTTTGAGCAAATACTTCTACAAGGAGCCTAACAATAGCCAACTTCCTTTCTTACTCTGGCAAAATCTTCCCTGAACATTCACAGGAGTTTGTTAGACCAGAACAATTTGGGGATTTCCTTTTCTTCTACTAATGACCAGGTTGGACAGTTTGCAGAATATCTCAACCCCATCTGCAAACATCTTGTAATGATTATTTTGGGGAGTGGAAGAACATCTGCCTTCCAGAATTCAGCATCAAAGTATTTGCATGATTCTTTCTGACACACTATTGTTTTGTATCTTGTCATTACTATGTTTATATATAGCAGCTCTCTCCTGTGCAGGCAGATGCTGTAATGCCCTGTAAGTAAATGTGATTGCTTATTATTTTAAAAGTGCTTAATGTTAGCTATGAACAGATATACTGATTCAGTGTAGTTCCAAAAAGTTATAATCTCTATATAGTTTCTACGTAGATTGGATAGAATCCCTAAGATCGGTCTGATCTGTGTGGATATTTAGACATGTATTATCAGCGAAACATCTCTAAAACATGTTGAAGCTCATTCTCCTTCAATGAGTATTCCTGTTTCCTGTTCCTTTTTTTTTTTTTACTTCAGCTTCATTCTGATTAGCTAAATATAAATTTCCATAATCTGCAAAAGTCTGCTATCAATAGACGATTAAACTAACTACATATGCAACATAAACACTCTCCCCAAAAAAGGTGTAGCTCCTGTGGTAGATATTCCCAGGTTCAGCAGATCTTGAGGATAATCATAAAATAATATAGAAATTATTAGTAGGGGAAAAAAAGGTGCGTATCAAAATAATTTTTCTTAAAATTAAGATTTTTATAAACTCATCGCTCTATTTTTAAATACTGATCACACTTTGCTATGCCATCCACATGTGAAGGATTCCTGCAGAATAGCTTTCTAACATGTCCCTCTCTTTTTTTAGCTGTGTGGAGCTATTCACTCTCATAAGGGCCTCGGCTTCACTGGACTGGTCACTTCACTGGTCACTAGCATTCATGCTGACAACTCTCTAACCACCATATCATCTTCCCTAGGCTGTTTATTTACATATTTGACATAGAAGCTGGTCAGAATCTTCTACATATCACTCCTCTTCTGCTTCCATTTTCAGTTGTTTCTCTGCCAAATCGTGAAAGGTAAAGCTTTTTAGATGTTGCTGCTGCCTTCCTTGCTTTAGCAGATACCTTTCAAATGCTCAATGCTTTGTTAAGTCTGGGTATTTCAGCCTTTATATATTGTGGTTGTGTTACTTTATATGGTAACGTGACATGACACAACAAGATATTTTGTGTTAAAGAAAAAAGATCTCTGAGATCTCTGTGCATTTCACAATATGTCAGAAACAAGTATTATAGAAATCAGTCTCAGCCTACTCTGATTAAAGGAAAAAGGTAGTCTAACTGATTTCCTGATACTCTAATTCCTTAAAAAATTACTGCTCCAGGGAACACTTGACTTCTGGTAAGTGAAGTCTTCCCCACCCTTGCAAGATCATACTTCACATTTGTTCTTATTTAAATTAAAAAGCTAAACAGAAACATGAAACTATCTTAAGCAAAAATGAACAAGTCTGGTCTAAGGAATCTATCCCTTATTTACTATCTTTGGAAGAGGTGGATTTTCAATTAACAGTTTAACTTTCCTGATTTCCCTTAGGGCTGATAAGAATAGAAAAGAAACGTGTATTTTCAAAGATCAGGAATTTGATTATTATTATTTAAAAAATAAAATAAAGAATAATTAAAAAAAATCCAACTGGCTGATTTTGTTCCAGGTATATTAGAATTGAAGTAAATCATGGGTTCTGCCATTTTTTAATAACTTTTCCACAGGTCTTACTTGTTATTAGAGATTTGCACTTTTTATTTTAAAAATGTTAACTTGTCCACTACTAATATTTACTGTGGATCATTACGTTGTGCAGGAAATGAGAACTCATAAATTAGGACACACCAGAACTAAGAGTACTGACGCAAAGTTACATTTATCTGCTTAACAAATTTATATATCCTCTTACCCAAAATCCCAAGGAAAACCCCTGGCCAAGGTAAAGCCTCCTGCTTGCAAGACACCACACACAGTATAAATACAGTTCTTTCTCCCCTTGCAGCTGTTTGCATCTGTCACTTGTCCACCTTGGGTCACATATGCATCATACAAATAAAAGCTGTAACTTTTATAAATTTTATAAATTTTACAAATTGAAGGGCATGAAAGCAGTGCTGTATTTTCTAAGCTGAACACAGAGATTTGCAACAAAAATTGTTAAGCAGTGTTAATCAAGTGCCTGTATCTGCCAAAATCAGACTATGCCTGATAATTTATTACAGCCAAGTACTCTATCTAATGACACATAAGTCAGAGTAGTGAGGCCTTTTAAGATCAAGACATCATTTTATCTCCACTGGCTGTTGTGGGCTCTGAACAACTGCTTAATTTCAATATGGTCTTTAAACGTTTTTAGTCTGACTCATCTGACGTCCAGTACAGCAGACAAGACATTTCCTGAGTTAAAAGTGGTAGAAACCTTATGAAATGTTAAAATCAGTAGCATTGCTCTGGAGCAGAAGGAGTAGATGTTTCCTGAACTGTCTTCTGATCCTGTTGCATTGGAGCAATTTTCATCTGAGGTAGAATACAGAATAGCTTTCCCTTCCCTACTGCACCTCCACTTACCTGCCTCATCAAAAAAAGGCCTTTCACCATGAAACAATAATGCTTCTCAAATTGCTTGCATTCCCCAAATAAAAAGGTAAAAATATAGGACATCTGAATATCTTTTTTTTCCTTGCTAGCATACATGCGGACATTATAAAAAAAAGGTTGCTTTTACCACTGATGTTAAAACTGATGTTAACTGAAAAGTCTGAGATTATTTTAAGGAAATATTTTCAGAAAACTATACTATTGTTTCAGTGTGGCTAAAAAAATATTCAAAATTAATGATCAGAAAACCTAACAGTATCCAGTACCTCACCAACAAGTGACGAAGAATTTTTTTTTAATGATCTCTCAAAGCCATTACAAAGACAACAGAATGCATGCAATTTTTGAACAACAAAATTTAAAAGGTTTCAACAGCACTACTATAAAGCTGAGAAGTTAATAGTTATGATGCCAGAAATCTTGACATCATCACAGTTAAATCAGAAAGTAACATATATCTGAAAAAGATCTGTTTATAATATGTGTGTTGCAGGCAATAAAGATGTGAGAGTGAAAACTAAATTGAGATCCAGCACACAAAAATTAAATGCATCACAATGAAATGCATGCGAACAACCTGGCTGAATGTCTTCAAAATGTGTGCTGGATTGTTGGTGCCAAATGTAAAGGGGATTTACTGTAACACACATATATTTCAAGATGATATTGTAAACCAGTCTTTGGTATTTGTACATAAAATTAATTGAAGTAGATTCAAAAGGGTATGTATTTTTCTCCAAATCATTATTGTATTTTTTTTTTTCATTTGAGCAAGAAATGGAAAATGTTTTCTAAGGAAATGTCTTAATTTGGTAAAGATCATACAAAAGCCTTTTTTTTCATATTTTAATAGCGCTAAATTTCTAGTTCTGAATAAATTTAAAACAGCAATAAAAGGAGAAGCAGCTCTAGTCTGCTCTGCTCAGATCAGTACCTCACAAGAAGAAACAAAAGAGATGGCAAACCTGTAAGGATCAGAGAACTGACCTTTAACTGAATTTTGCAACTTTGTGGTCAATATACTCAGTGATCTTATGTTCATGAAAGAGAACACTTCTGGAAGTAAAGACTCTAAACCTGCCTACTCACATCAGATGATGTATTTAAATAGAGATGGAGTTTAAAAGCAGTATTCCACATTACCCACATTGTAACTGAAAAGCCTATGCTACCTGAAGCAATAATTCAAATGGACAGTTTCTCTCTAAGGAATACGTGTTTGTTTGACTGGTTTTTTTCCCTACACTGTTGTTGCAAAAAGGCCACAACTGTATAAAATACACAGGAGTGGAATCATCTCATGCCGAATCAGTCAAAATGAATGCCATTCCCAGCTTTGTGAATGACTTGCAACATTAGTACCAAAATTTTCTTTTTTTTGTTCATCTGTACAATGATACTTGCCTTCACCAGGTTGTTGTGGGAATTAATTATGGATATGTTAATATTTAGGAAGCATCATAAGCTGCATCCATTCCTACAAAAATCTGTCCTACAGTAGCTTGACTGTTTTTCAGAACAACAATTATCTATCTTTTTTTATTTGTTTGTACAGTTCTCAGAACAATAGGGTCTTAATCCTTGACTTGGACAGCTAGATACCATTGAAACATAAATAACTGGAAAACAATATGAGTTGAGAGGTTTTAGCGAAGTGTTATACTTCTCAGGGCTCCAAGGCACAAAGCATTTAAATGACCAGAATTTAGCCAAAGCAAAGGGAACTGGGGGCAAGGAACCATAGCTTTGGTTGCTTCTAACAACTTTGGTGGCTTGTTCTTGAAAGAGCAGGGATTCAAAAAAGAAGGCTGATGGAATACATCTGTGAGAAAAGGACACTACTTGGAGGAGCATAGGGACTGCAAATATAGTTGTCATTTGAGTGAGGCATTTAGGGCAAGAGCTTTTTATGTATTTGCCAGCTCTATTGTATATGAAAATTACAAGAAAACACAGTAGAAAAATAGGGGGTTGTTTGGGGGGGTGTTTTGAGAAACAGCACATAAACACACAATTTGCCAAAAGAGATACACATCAAAAAGAAAGAAAGAGTTGTATAACCAACGATAGCTGTTTTCTCTTGAGATGTGTTCTGTGCACATCTAGGCTGCCTTTATCATGAGTACATCCACTACATTCAAGGTGGAGTCTCCAGAAGTATTAGCTGCGTGTCATGATATACACCAAGAACATCCCCCTGCTTCCTATCAGAAGTAAAAAGGTTGGAGCCAGTCCAATTGCTCGAGTAGCTCCTAATTTTGGTCCTTCATCTACAGCATCTAATAGCTTCGAGTACCACGCATAAAGGGTATGACACAGAGTTTGTGCCAACATTTCTAAGTAGAACAATGACTGAACAATTAAGTAACAGTTTCTTCTTCATTGCCTGTCCTCGCATTTGTTCTGTTGTTGGTGACTTCTAAGCTTTGTACTCTCTGAAAGTGAATATCAGAAATTTGGACTTGTTTAGAAATGAAAGACTGATGGGAAGCATGACTGCCAGCATTAATGTGAAAAGTAATTCCTTCCAAGTGACAAATGAAGAAATGCTCTGCTTTCAGTCAGTGTGGAAGATACCTGGAGGACAAGCAATTTCCACAAGGTGATGAATGAAAAGGAAGTAGAATGCTGAGACGAAAGGCTGGAGTGTTTCCAGTAAAACGTGAATGTAGGGTGCGGCAAATGAAAGCAGTCTTCAGGGCAGAAAAAGGCAAAAGAGTCAGGTTTAATACACCAGCCAAAATTTTTATTTTCCTAAATAAAGCTGAAATTAAAGCAATATATTAGGACAAAAATGGAGAATTGTAACAGAGACTATGTAAACATCATTTTCAACCATTAATCAGACCACGTAGAATACACATGCAACAAGAAACAAATTAAACATTTACCTAGATATAGCAAATTAATATTATCCCAATATTTTAGAACAGCCTGTACGCCACTAAATTATTTTATAATTTCATTATTACATTGTGCATCCAAAACTCTTTGATACTCTCAGTCAACAATACATACTTAATATATACGTAACTTTAAACATATTAACCCACTCATTTAAGTAATCAACTTAATGCACAATAAAAATTATGGCAAATCTGTCTTTCCAACTGTTTAGACCCATCACCCCCTCTTGTATTTGGCAGTTTGATATGAAAAAAACTTGAATAGATTAGAATGATACGGATTTTTCAAAAGACTGAGAAGTAACATGCATACAGTTTGATGTGATCTGAAATACATGCTGAATCTCTGTTTTTGAAAAAAGGGAAATAAAGTTATCTTTCTTTTTAACTAAACTAAATTGAAAAAAGACTTAGAAGGTCCTAATATCTTACCTGTTGATATGCTTCATAGATTATATCAAACAAGAAAGCTTGAGGCATTTCACTCGCTCTGTACCTGGCACGTTCCAATGAGTGGTCTAAACAGCCATCTGCAGCAGAGGCAATAACAGTAGAAACCAGAGGACGAATTGCTCCTGCTGCCTGTGCAACAAAACACAAAGAGAAACCTACATGTTATTAATATTAATGTACATGAGACAGCTGTAGTCAAGAAAAGCTTTAAAATATACTTTTTCCCTTCATCTTTCTATATCTCATAACACACAAGTCATACTACCTAGTCTATATGAGACTTTCACCACTAACATAGCAACAGAAGATTGTATAAGTACACATGGCGGGACAATTTACAAAACAAAATCTTAAGTCCTTCATAAACATCTACTACAAATGCATGAACAGATCTGAAATGTTTTTCAGACTTCCTTCTGCATACATAGTAGGTGGTTTCTGTGAGGACAATTCTAGGCCTATTCAGATATCAAACAGAAGCAGACACACCTGACAGGTCTTGACAATGTACAACACCTATTGCTTTCACAGATTGCAATTTGGCTAAACTGCCGGAAAACAAAATACAAGAAAAATTTCAGAAAATTGAGCTTGTTCCTCTGTTTCAATTCACCCTGTGAAATATTGAGCAACCACACTTACCGGGGAAATCACAGGGAACACAGCATTTACATCTGAAAGTATTCAATATCAAGAAGCATTGTGTTCCAGAACAGATACTCAAATGCTTATATTTCAGTTTTAGTTTTGCTTAGGTTTGAAACCAATTAAACATATATCTTTGATCTTTTCATCAACATACAGTATTAAAGATCTATGGCATCTCTGAAGCAGAACTCTCCTAGCTGTCTTTAGGCATTTTGATACCAGAAAGTCTCTCACACTTCATCAGTCCCTTATCAAATGTTCATATGAACTTTAGGTGAAGCTTAAAACAATTGGGACAAGAGTTGTCCATACAATAATGAAGAAAAAATGCAGTGGCAGAACACTGCTTATCAAGTCACAGAGCAAAGAGCATGCTCCCCAGTGATGCTAGCCATTGAGAACGGCATGTTCACACTATACTGCTTACTAACAAATTTTAAGAATAATAAAAAAGAATAATTGATGCTGTTTCAAAACATTTGGAATTATACAACATCTAAATCAGGATACTTAGGAAATAATCCCAAATGCTGAATTCTGCCACTTTTCACAGCAGCCTCAGAAGATTTTCTGAGGCTTCATGAATTTTGACACAGAAAGAGAATAGGCCCCTTATCACATAACAACACTGCTATTCATGATTTTATTTATCTCTGTTGGCAAATCATATGTGAGTCCTGTCCATTTTAGAAGATTTTTGACCTCAGATAAGCATACAGTGGTAGAATGGGACAAAAAGTGAGTCCAAAATTTTTGTACTCTCAGAGGAAAAAAATTGTCTGCCCTCCCCCTTTCACACTATTTAACAATAAAACAAAGGGGAATTCAGTCAGAGTATTGAGCCCTTTATGAGCTCTAAATCAGAGCTCTTTAGTTCATTCTTTTACAGAATAAGAACAGACATGTGAACCAATTTCTCATGCCCAAAGAGTTCTGATATGCATGAGATACAGGGGCAGGGTGAAGGGAGAGAAAAGATTCAAAAGATTCGTGTGACAGAAGAAATATCTGAACTACTTTCTCAAAATCTGAAAAACACTTTTACTTTCTAATACATTGAAAGAGATATCTATATAAAACACTACACAGAGCAAAACACTATCATCCAAAGGCAAAACGTGGTACAGAAAGATCAGTAAAACTATGAAATCACAGAACTGTCTGTCTCTCAAGAGGTAATCTAGTTCTTCTTTCTGACCCAGGCAGGAACAACTTAACTTCTGAAATAGAAAAGACAAACTGAGAAAACTAAACACCACTATAATTTTAGTAATACGTTAGTGTATTAAATGAGGTGTAAATTTAACAGATGTACTTAGAGCAAAAGCTGTGCATAGCAGAAGCAGAGAGCCTAAGTTATCTGCAACTTGTCCCCTATTTCCTATGATTCAAGGACATGGATTATTACATCTATATCCCAGCTGCTGGGCATTTGGACTATGTGAATTTGCTCTGCCATCATATTTTAATTGGTCACACACACACACAAAAATTGTAAAATTAGAAGGTCATGGGAAAAGAGAGAGAGCAGCATGGTAGCCACAGCTTTTCTGTAATTAGCTGTATATTTGATTTTTTTTTTTTCTGAAAGAGTTACCATTCCAGAAAACCAGTTAGCAAAAGAGAATTCCTTAGGCTGTTCCAATATTTTATTACAGTTTTTAACAATCATGTCATGTTACATTTTAAGCATAAAACAGGCTGGAAGAATACAATGTGACTTGCGTAACCAAATCTCACAAGTGAAACATCCACTCTGAGGAACAAAAAACCAAACTGCAATTCTAAATAAAATTGAATACTCAAAACTGTATTCTTAAAAGAACTCTGAAACACATTGTTTTCTTGCCATCTGGTTTACTGCACAATAAAAATTTATGAATGTCTATATCAGTATCTTTGTGTCACTACTGAACCACAACTCCTGCTCTGCTGAGGCCTAGCTCTTCCAAAGATTCAGAAAACTAAATCCAAATCCAACATTTTTTTAAACCCCCCAATTAACTTCTCAAGTAGTTGAAAGCTTCACAGCACATAAAATTTAAAAAATGTATTTTTCAAGCAACTATAGTTTGGCTTCACACTACACCAGAACTGAGTCCAGCATGGCAGGCTCAGTTTCTCACCTGTCTTCCTGCCATTTCAATGAGAAATCACAAGTTGGGCAGGATAAGATTTCTTCTACAGCAGGTCCACCCAAACTATACCTGACACTGACTGAAAACATTAAATTAAATACAAAGAATAAGATTCATGTTTGACTTCTGATCACACAGGGGACAGACATTCTATGTATGTAGTAACAGGATAATTAGCAGTCATTTGATTTTAAAAAAAATAAACAGGTTTTATTCCAAAAAAGGACAATTCAGTCTACAACTGGAAGCAGAATGGAGAGCTCTAGTACTTAGTAAAGCCAAGAAATTTCTACTGCACAGAAAACCTTCATATGATGAGCAGCTGGTATCCAAAAGCCCTCAATCCATAAGCTAGATCATACTTGCTAAGGTGCAGCACTGAGTCAAAACCTTAAAATCCTGAGACAAGATACAGAAACTGGTTGTTTTGCTCAGTACTGGCTCACCTTTCTGCAGGACCTTTCTCTGTCTCAGCGCACACCCACACGGGCGCCCTCAACCAGATGATGTGACCCAACACAAGACTGTATCTAACACCTCAGTGACACGTGAACTACATTAGTTCCTAAGGCCACTTTCAGACTGGGTGAAACCGGGATCAAGCAAGGGAAAATACTGGCCTCTGTATGCCCTGCACTGTTTTCATAAGGCACAAGAGAGCTGCGTCCCTAATACAGGAAACCTTGCACCTGCAGTACTGCTGGTATATGCCAACACAGCTGCCAAACCCGCACTGGCTTACACAGACCTCACCGCACGTGCTTCTGCTTCCAAAACTGGCTCATGGGTATCTTCATTCATGGTGTAAGCACAATATTTGGCATGTAACAACAGAAGAATTGAGTTTTGTGAGTTTTGTTCTTGTATAAAGGCCAAAGAGGGGAACAGTTTAACATGTATGGCTTGTTCTGTGGTATTTCCTTCTAGTTAGTGCAAGCCTCCTCCCCACTCTGAAAAGCACAAAGCCTTTTCTGAACTCCACTCCCAGAAGCCTTGCAATGAACTAAACAGGGAATTTTTTTTAGGAGCTTAAGACAGGGCTACAGACTAGTTTTTTTAGTTCAGAAACTTAAACATTAGGGCATAGTAGGGACAGAAATACATTAAGGCACTATTGGGTCTTAAACTGACATTTCCTTACTGAGAGGTCTCCTCTTCCAATTTCTAATCATTTTGACTCAGATCTCAAGCAGGTTTGCTTTCAAAATCATAAACAAAATGCATCATACACCCTTCCTGAATGTGAAGTGGATAGTTAATCTGAAATTCTTTAAATGTCCACTTTACAGCCTTCAAACCACTCCACTCCAAAGACAGTTAAGCATTAGTTTTGGTGAACCTGGCTTGTCCAGGAAATGCATACGCATCTTTCCCCCAGTTTTGCATATTTTGGTAAATAAATCAGTTAAAGTATCAAAATATCAGTGGGCAAGCTCTTAAAATATTTCTTCATAGCAGAGCAGACATCGAAGAGAATACTGCTAACCAGTTAGTTTTCCTTTGCAAACAAAATACTGGAAGAAAAAGCATCCTTTTAATCTATCACTTCCTTATAACAATCCTAAAATGTTGTAAGAACACAGAATCCCATCAACTTCAGGGGAAGTGACAGACTCATATCTCTCTGAAGGAAGCTCACCCATCCATCTGCTGAAACTGAACCAGCCTCCAGATGCTTTCAGAAACAATAAGTATCTTTTATGACCCATTTTTAAACAGCACAAATCAAAAACATTTACAAACAAGTTCTCAGTTTTGTATTCAGGTTTTTTGCCTAGACCACAGTATACATTCAAGATTTAAAGATTCAGTGGTGACTGAAAAAAGGTAGAGAATGAAGTGCATCATGCACTTCAGTATAACAGGATATCACAAATATTTTCAAGAGATCCAAGGCATACTGACTCACCTTTTCATTAAACAGTAACATTGTATTGTTCTCAGTTTATCATACTTCTACTCTGACAAGAAACTCTTTAGATGTGTGTATTCAGTGAATCCATAACCAGGGTGTGCTTTAGGATCAGACAACACAGTCAGTTCAAGGAAAGTTAAATCCAGTATTAATTACATCTTTTATTACAAAATGAAGTAAGAACGTTTAGCCCACAGAAGCCTACATAGAACTTAGCAACTTGGCTAACACAACACAGTACAGCTTAATTTTATTGAAAATTCACAAAAAACCAAAAATCCTAATTTTGTTTAAAATAAGGTAATATAAGGTAATAAAATAAAAAACTCAAACAGAACCAATTAAAATTTCAGTAAGGATTACAGAGAGGGGTGTAGAGGGGGTGGAGTTTATCTCAAAAGCAAGAAATTATCCAGTTTACAGATACCCACAACAGTGCAATATTCATCCAAGATCAGCACTCCCCACCTACAACACAACATAACAAGTTATCAAAGAGCCAGAAGCTCCAAAAAAAGCATGAAAACCAACAGAGCCACAACACTGATCTAGTCATTTTGGGTAGCCAGAGTTGAAATAGAACAATGTTAAACAGCTGTAAAGCTCAGCAAGTTGAACGATACAGATTAAGAAGAAAAAAAAGTTGCAGTGGCCCAAAATCCTTACAAAAAAATACCACAACTACAATTCCTTTTGTTTTAGGACAGTGTGGTAACAAGCTCAGACAACCACAGATCCTGCAAGCTGGCATAGTAAAAAAAAAAAGTATGCTATGTCTTTGGCACGCCCTTGTCCCCAGTAGGCCCCAAGTATTAATGCTGACCCACAAAGTCTTACATGGCCAATCTGCAACCCTGAACTTCAAGTGAGTGTGAATCACAGCCTAAAATTTTACAGAAGGCAGTCATAAATGAGCAAAATCTTCCACCCCTCTAACATGACTCCCTTCTATTTTTTAATTACACCAAAAATACTCTTCTTTTGCATTCATAGCCTCTATCACCTCTGAAATTCATTTTTCCTATGCTTTCTATCTTCTCAGCTGTCTGGCAGCATTAAGTGTACATTTTATGTTTTATTTACTTTATATTTTAATCATCCTAACTAATAATTCAGTGTTTTAAAATTACTTAGGAATAGGCCTGATATTGAACACATAAAAGCAAGCCTATCAGTATTAACTTAAAAAGAATGTTCCTATTCTTAATGCTTTTACATGTTTTCTCAATATTCGCATTTATAAATTTTAATTCTTTCATCAGAGTTGTTTTCAACTCTGACAAGCAAAATAGCACTGAAGCAAGACTCACAAATAATTTAGCCAGCCTGCTTTAGAAAAAATAAACTTGCATTGCATATATCCTCTGAAAACAGAAGTACATGAGAAATACATTTTCATCATTTCAAAGCATCTGACTTCTTTGAAACTGTATGCTGGAGATTGTGGGGCTTGTCACACTTCGTAGGACAAATACATCCATCTTGAAATTCCATTACAGTCAGTTTTATAAAGGTAAATTTGATAAACACACAAAAAATTTTATCTTGCTTTTCCATTAAGACAAGGATTGCATTAGGACAGTGTTGAACTACATAACAATAACAATCAATGTTAATTTAAACAAGCTAGGTATCTAACAGTTTACAAATATGTCCTGGAATGTTTTTTGTTGGGTGAAAGATTATTTATAAGTTTCCAAACACAACCATCTCATAAGGATTTCGGTCTAAATTAGGTCTGGCTATGAACTAGTAAAAGAAGCTCAGCATAACTAGGATTAATTTCTTCTCATTTTATTCCATCAAACTGTTTCCACATGTTACTACAGGGAAAGTATTCTTTTACACAGATCAAACTACTTGCCAGGAAGGGCATTCACAGCCACCTACAGTATGAAAAAAATACAGAAGTAAACACAGTATTCGTGATGCATGAAGCACGTAGAAACTTGCATTTCTATTCAGACATCGGCACTCAAACTAATTGTATCTATAGTAATCAACATACTTCAGCCACACTCAGTAATTACCATTTAAGTTAGAAGAATTGTCTCTACTGAAAGATTCCTTATTTCATATTTATCAAACAGAATCTTGAAAGCAAAATTCAGAAACTTAATTATAAGATTAAAATATTTCACATATTTAAGAGGATGTTCTTTTTAAATTTCTTCTATTGTAAATCTGAAGGGGAGAATATCTAATAAAACAAAGGCATATAACTATTGTCGTAAAACAAAGCAATTAGAGAATTACTTCTAATGCCCATTCAAGGTATAACACTGAAATACCATTTCTTATTTTTTTATGTTTCTTTTTTTCTTTTCCTTTTCTGCATTTTTTATCCAGCTCTTGTCTAGGGCTATGGGTCTTTTTCTCTATAACCAAAAGAAGAAGTTTTATGATTCCACTGCAGAGATGGAAGATGCAGAGAAATCCTAGCAAAACAATTCTATTTCGATGGAAAAGCTGGGGGTATAAACAAAATAACAACACAAACTATAAGCCACCAGGTGATACAGAAGTGCAGTTGATAACAATTCGACCACATGAGCAAAGTTTTCTAAACTTAGATGTGAATGCTTGTTAAAGCCCAAAGTAGCCAAACTTCCAAACTGAAATGATACAAGCTTGCATATAGTCCACAGAGTTAAAAACCACATTCTGCACCCAGAATCCACCTGCTTTCCGTAGAGCAAGGCAAGGCAGTGGTCTGGCTGCATGGGTTCCACTCAAACCTGTCACCATCTGCCCCATAAGTCCTTCTGTTAATGTCATGTCCTAAAAAGCCCCCCAAACCAGTACTTCAGCTGCACGTCTCTTGAAGGACCACACAGAGCATGCAGTCAGAACTATAGGACAACCAAGATGACTCAGTATAGAATAGCAGACCACAACAAAGGTAGAGGTACTCTCATTATCACACAGAAACATTAGTTTGAGTCTAGGGCATAACATACTTTCACCCACACTCACACCCAGACTCTACCATGTAGCACAGATGTAACTTGTGTGACTGTGCTGTGGTGGGGCCAGGATTCCTTCTACCCATTTGTTCTGCCAACAAACAAGTACAGTCTGCAACCTGGACAACTTCTAAAGTATCCATTAGAAATTAAGGCTGAAGAAACAAAGGTTACCTTCTTTCTGCCAGGTATCTTCTGCCTATATATTCTGTAAGAAAAAGAATAGTTCTTACATACCTTATTTTTAATTCTGTTGGGGAAAAAAACCCAGACAAAATTCGTAGTCCTTATGGGCACAGCACGTTTGATTCTCATTACTGAGCACTAAAATTTCTTTTATGTAGGCAGTATCACCAGCCAGTCCAATTCCAGCTGTCTTGACACATTTGCTCTGGCAGCTTTTAATTGCCCAAGGACAGAACTGGTTGAAATGTTAAACAAGCCTGGTCTAACACAGATATTAAACCTAATCATCAGCCAGACAAAAAGAAGATTAATTAGAACACATGTAAGGAGTTTTGAATACTATGAAAAAAGGCTTATATGCTAAACTTCACCTAATTTCCTTAAAGTCTGTTTACCCAGCTGGCTAGAAGCAACAGTCAAACTCACTAAAATTGGGCACATGTTAATCTTAAACCAACACGAGGAAGGAAGAAGTTATAATTGTGTTTATTCCTAGCTGCAAAAGAGGGGATGTTTAATCAGAAGTTTAACATACACTTTGATCCAATGTTAATGAGCTGACATGATGTTGTACACTGAATTGACTTCAAAGATATGGGATGCCTTAAACAAACGTATATTTATGACACTGTTTAAGAAAAAGAAAACATTTCTTCTAATGAGGTCACCTTTATCAGAACATACTATCTGAGTAACTGGGAATAGTACACGTACATCAAGATATGTCAGAGCCCCAATTAGCAAACTAAAGAAGATAACAGAAACCGTTGCTCAAAAATTAAGACCGCACATGTTCTTTTTTTTACTTTACATAATTTCTGTTCTTTTGTATTTAAAGCATTTACCTCTAAGCATCATTAAATATTGTTTTGCTCTAATCAACCACGTACTAAATTCTAAATGTTATTCTCTGGAAAAAATAAGATTTCACCAAGAAAATAAAAAAGATTCCCTTCAAAAAGACAGGATAATAGGAATATGCACCTGAAAATATATGTGTATATGTATATAAACTAGAGGAAGAAAGCAAAACTAGGCATGCCACAGGCTGCAATTTTTCAACACACAGCACTGAAAACAAGGTCAAAAACATACCATAAGTGGAAAAGAAGCAAAATCAAGAACACGCATATGCACTAAGGAAAAGCGAAGAGCAGTACTGCAAACAACGATACAACAACTATGTGAAGTTTTGATTTCACATTAAAATCAGATTTTTTTTTTAAAAGCAGACTGAAAATAAATTCTACGAATGTCATTTATGTTGCTCTCCTATCACTAATTACTCCCATAAATTTTTAATACAATAAAGCATAAAATTACAAAAGTTAGCAGGATTAAACCAATACAAACATTTTTAATGTGTCATACAAATTATATGGCATTTCTTCCAGTGCATTCCTTGTGAGAAATTCAAGAATGGTTAAGGAAGTTAGTGTTTTTCATAGATACAATAGTACTGTACATTCCATAAAATACATTTTGTCATATTATTCGCCAAAAAAGGTCTTATTACCTTAGTCAACATATTTAGCTATTTTTTCATCACAGTACAATAACTAATAATGCTTAGCAACGTGTTCTTAGTCATTTTGTTTTCTCTTCATAGTTTTTTTTAAAGTATTTTAAAGTTTGTATAAAGTCTGTATAACGCTACCAAAGATCTGTACTAGGTATATGATCCAGACCACACATAGCATTCCCCACTTAAAGAGCAGCACATGCTGGTATAGAGCTTCAAGGCTTTCTTACGGCATATGTGTTCTTTTCAGTTGTCAGCAATAGTTGTACATTATAAACAATTACGATGGATTCTATAAAATGTATAATTCAGCCTAAGCAATTCAAACATTTCAAAGCAAATCACATGGCCAGTATGCTACCATCAGTTTTCAATATATTTAGAAGTATTTTTAAGCATACTTAGAGCTTTACATTTGGCATTCATTCAACATAACTGACAACAGGATGAGCTACCAGCACCTTCTTGTTCTAACTTGTGCTGTACTGCAAATCTAGGCGGCAAAAATTAAACAAAACATTTGCTATAAAAGTTAATGAACCATGAAAACAATGAATTTTGCCTCTAAAATTAATAAGACTGTTTATTTTACTTTGGCGGCATATTACTTTACATTAAAAAGTAATGAAACACAGTTTACAGTCAGCAAGCCATCTTTCATACCCCAAATACTGATTTACATCGCAAAAAGCTATCAGTGAGTGTGCACTGTGCCACAAAGGATTTTGCATATTAGAGTAAATCAATATAAAAATGAGTTAACATTTGTATTCAGCGGAATTGAAATCTTGACACTACTGTCACAGGAGTTACAATTGGGTTTAAGAACTTCTTTAAGAAGAACATTTTACCTCCAGACAGTGTACATCATTACAAAATCAATATCAATATCAATATCAATATCAATATCAATATCATTACAAAATCAATATCATGATGTGAATGCTAGTGATCCACTGCTTATCATTAAACACATCATTTGCATCATATTATGAAGAAAGAAGAAAAAAATTTTGAGGTGTTGTAGGAGGACTCTTGCACAATTTAATCAACCAAATGCAAAACTGCAGTCTTTAATTAATAACTTTCCCACACACACAGTACTGAGCAATCAAACCCATGGCACTATAAATTGTGGTCATGCAGTGCTCTAAAGCTACCCTGCACTTGCTTATCAAATGTCTTTGCCTCGTGAACTTGCTCAGCTGCTTCCCTCAGAACTGCTTGTGCCCTCTCCTTGCAGGAAACCTTGCACCTGAGCTTCTTTCTCGTACAGCCCATTAGATTCAAAATTTCAAGTCATCTCTTTATCCAAGCTTCATCCAACACTTCCTCTGTTATCAAGGGCCTTGTAAAACAGATCATCACACCTTATGATGCCACTTGGGCTCAGATAGTGACTTTAATACACATATGTGTGAATCTGATACCTCATGAATCGTCTCCTACATGCTCCAAGGCTCCTCAAGGCTGTATTACAGCCCACTTACTTCTTGGAAACAGAAGGATAAGCACAGAACCAGTCCAGCAGACTATTACAGCATATGAAACAGGCCAAGTTGGCCTTCGGAAGCTTCACCTAACCTGCAGGGCTGGTGTTGTCCCTGCCACAACCACTGAGATCACAGACTCTGCCAAAATGTAGCTGGTGACATTTCTGGATGAAAACTCAGATAATCTTTCTTTTCAGATCCTTTCTTTTTTTTTCACTTTTCACCTTTTGGTGAAAAAGAGAAAAAATTACATGCCTAATCCTTAGCCAGAAAGATATGACTAAGAATCTCTTCCAGATCTTACCATGTAGGAGTTTCTAGAATGATCCAAGGCCTTTATTCAGCTTCTCACACATGCTGGATAAGATAAGATTTCCCTTATTTTAAGGAACTACTCTTTAATCCTTTGATCTGCTGCAGGAAGGAGAAACCTGAGTGACTGAATAGACATATCTTCACTAAAAGCTGTTTTATTTCCCAAAAGTCATATTGTTTTCTCAGATGAAGCATATAGATTTTAACTAGCCTCAAATCAACAGCAGTATCATACATGTAGTTTCTCTAATTTTAAAGAAGATACATTTTATAGACACTACATAAAAATGACCTCAGCACCACTTAAGTACAGGAAACTGTGCTCAAAATTTATTTTCAGGATAAACTAACCCTCCCCCCAAAAAAGTAAGGTAAAAATTACTGTGTGTGTAGACTTCCAGAAGCTAAAAAATGGTGGATCAAGTCACCTTTTAAAAAGGACTAAATACTAGCTGTGTTAGGCACAGCTGGCTCTGTTAGTACAACACAGAAATGCTGCAAAGCAGAAATGGAGATTACAATTTAAGTTTCTGTCTATGATATATTTATTTCCATTGGTTGAGTTGCATCCTTCCTAATAAATGCAACAAATAATCTAAATCACTGAAATTGAGACTGGGAAAGGACAGACCTGTTTCTCCACTTACCAATGCTTTCCAACCATCAAACATTACACCAGAGCCTGTATTGATACCAGGGACTGTCACAGCTGAGGGGCAGGACCTTGCTCTTGGCCATGTTGAACGTCAGTGTTCACAAAGGCACACTTCTCAAACTTGTCCAGGTCCCTCTGCATGGCATCCCACCCCTCAGGCATGTCAGCTGCACCACTCACCTTGCTGTCGTCTATAAATTTGCTGACAGTGCTCTTGATTCCACTGTCTGTGTCAATGATGAAGGTATTAAAGAGCATTGGTCCCAATATAGACCCCTTAGGGACACCATTTGTCACCACTCTCCCCCTGGATGTTGGGCTGTTAACCACAACCCTCTGGATGCAACCAAACCACCAATTCCTCATCCACTGAACAGTCCATCCATCAAATCCTTCTCTCCAATTTAGAGAAAAGGATATTGTGGACGACTCTTTCAAAGGCCTTAGAGAAGTCCAGACAGGCAACATCCATACCTCTTCTCTTGTCCATTGATATAGTCACTCCATTATAGAAGGCCCCTAGGTTGGTTAGGCAGGACTTGCCCTTGGTGAAGCCATGACAGCTTTCTCAAATCACCTCCCTGTCCTCCACGTGCTTTACCACGGCTAAAGGCACGTAGGTCTTAAAATGTTTTATTCTAAAATTGCTTCATAATCCCTCTTATTCACTAGTCAGTATTTTTACATTGACATCAGTCACTCTCCCAAACTACAGAACTCCTTCAATTAGAGAAATAAAAATCATGTCAAGATAGTAATTGTAACATGTCTTCAGTTCTCAATTCTGTTTTTGCACAAGGGTCTGACAGGACAGCAGGAGCCTTCCAAAGCAGCAAGCATGCAATGGAAGTATAACTTCTGAGAACACAGGGAGAGGATGACTTCAGATGACCCAGGGTATAAATATAATGCAGTCTTTGCAGCTGGATAAAATCAGTTTTTGAGCATAACAAAGAGGACAAAGATAATGTGTAAAATATTCTATATACGATAAAACCAGAGGAGATAAGAAAACATAAAAAGACAATCACTTTCAACAGAAGAAGTACAAAGAAAGGTCAGAATGGGCAGAACTGCTCCAGCATTCCATCTCCATTCAAGCACACCATACCAGATCATCTTATTTATCCACTCTAGTCCTCCTTCAACTTCAGTGGAGAAAAATAGGTGTTTTTCAGTTTGCCACCCACCAAGTTTTGCTATTGTCACTCAACAGCCATAGACAGCAAAATAAAATGTCTTCTGTAACTGGCTGAAAAGAACAGCATCCACAGGGGTGTGTGTTTTTCCTGCTCCAGCCTCCCGCTGCAGTGAGACTGATAATGGCAGCACTGACAGGAACAGACTGAGCATATTGTGCAGTGTTTTCTGTCTGGGGGTACTATTTTGACTGACTGCCTGTGTGAGAGTCCATGAGCATGAGTAGCACTGTACAGCCATATTGGCATGTAAGCTTTGTTCAGACCCTTGCTAAAGCTGAGAATAAAGTAATGATGTTAGACAGCTTCCAGAAACCAGCTTTTAAGAGTGCCATTTTGGCTTAGTCCTTTTGAAATAATAAACTCTACTTTCAAATCTAGTTTACGTTAACCAGAGAAATAAAGTCTTTGACTGTATGTGCCTTCTTTTTTTAAATTCTCCATAGCAGAACTGACAAGTTCCCCCCCGTCTTCCTGATTTTTTTTCTTGTAAGCATTTTTCCTTTCAGTTATGTTGTTTAAAATGCAATGTTGGCAATGAGATATTGCTAGAGGCTTTGGACTCATGCCTTCTGAAGCTTCCACTTTTCCCAACTTTTACTAGCAATAAAGAATTTGTGTCTAGAAACATGTAATTTTAATTGCAAAATTACCCCAAAAACATAAATGGAACTTAATTGGTTACAAAATAATATTTTCACATAATCAAGGAATTGTTTGAGGGATTTAAGGCATAATTTATTAGTTCTGGTTAAGGTGCACATTTTGATTCCTACAGGCAAATAACAAACTGATTAGTAAGTGTAATAAAGCAGTTTATTTGTCTGACAATTGGCAGCTAGCAGTGCAATAACTTACTTGATCAATTGCCATTTTAAAGAACATTAAAAGCTTCTCATAATTATGCTATCTATATGGTATGCAGATGAATAACAATACAGCATTACAGCATGTTTCTGCCAGGTTTTCTACCTTTCTACATAATGCAAAAGGAAGTAATTACTTTTTGTACTGAAAGATTGAAGAACTGGCTCCTTTCAGATACACAAAGAATCTGACCATAGGAAGAACTACAGGTGATAGCTTCTCTCCATCCCTTTTTTTCTGATTCTCAAAGCCATGCATATTAGTTTTGAGAGAGTCATAGCTTTCCATTTAGTTCTTCAGAATTCTGCAGCTGTCAAGTGAAGACAGCCACGTGTCTCTGGGAGGAAGCTTTTCCAATTCGTTACATAAAATAAAGTTCTTCTTATGTTCCTTAATTCAATTACTTTGTCAGGTAACATCAACAATGCACAACTCTTGGAGTCCATTTCTGTAAATAAATACCATACACATTTCAGACAGACATTACACCACAAAAAATACAACGACACATGTACACGATCACCTTTTCAAGATCAAATGATACTTCAGTGATCCAGGTAAGGAAATATTTACCAGTCAGAAGTTCAGATAAACTATAGTACACTGACTTGAGAAGGTCAATGGAGATCGCCTTGGTTCCCTACTGTTTTACTGAAAATGCCTTACATCCAATTAAAAGAAAACTAGAAGAAAATATTACATTAAAATCACAAAAGTTTCAAGAAAAAAGTGAAGAAGTTAAAAAACTAAAACACAAATTCAAATGAGATATGATATACCTTAACATGCAAAGACACCTAAACACATTCAGGAAAGTTATTGTCATTTCAACTCAACATCAGTACAATTAACTCCATTCTTCTACCACTCTCAAATAATCACATTTAAAACTGATTTACAAAGAGGATTGATTTTAAAGTCTCTAGCAGAGAATCAATTCTGGAATGCTATTTTGTGTTACATGAGAAAGGTCAAAAACCTTGTTAAAATTCTAGCAGAATTTAAGTTTTAATGACTGGAAACTTGTGTTCTGGATCACTGACAATTAGAGAGCAGAGTTTCTATTTTATTACCATTTCTTATTAAGCCTATCTACAAAAGTACAGGCCTACTTGTAAGAGGTTCAATATATTTAGATTTCTAACTATGTTCTGAGAGATCTTACATAATTTGATTTTCATAATAAATATTTTAACAAGCCATACATTCTCCTTCCACACTAGGAGATTTCAAAAAAGTGTGTAAGAGCACTAAGGAAATACTACAGTTCATTCTTCGGACTCATTATTCAACTGTGAAAGCTGTGCATCACCTGTCAATTAGCTTATCTTCTACTACATTTTTAGGGAAAGACAAGCAGTGGTACATTTTCCTAGATTTCTAGTACCCAGACAATCTGCTGTGACTAATGGCTTCTACCTCAAACCATCTCCTTGAAGCAGGGAAGCTGTTATTATGCTATTTTATTAATGAAGAATTCAAGGACAAAGTGGGGATAACAAATCATACAAACTAGTCTGTGGCTAAGTCATGATTTCTCACAGCTCTGACTCAAGTCAGTTTATCCAACAGTTCTTGTTGCTAGTAAATGCCTTTCCTACCCTTCTACTTGCATAATACAACTTCTGCCAACTCTTCCCCTTCACATATCACTTACTTTTCTAGAAATCCTCCTGGTTCCTGCAATGAAGTCCCCAGATGTAGTGATGAACAGGAGAATATCCAACCTACGGCTGGAGGCTTCCCACTTCCCCTGTCTCCCAGCAGTTTGTAAGTTCTAGAACAATTCAGCATTACTACGGAAATAGCTCTCTTGCTGCTTATTCAGAGTTTGCACATAAGTTTGAGATGCAAACACAAAGTTTGAGACTCAACCACTGCAGTACATACACTCATTAAGTGTATGTACTCATTAAGTACACACACATTAAGTGATAATTCTGTATGCAAAAAAAGGTAAACTATCATTATGCAATCTACCTTTTGACTAACAAATTGCTGATTAATTCAATCTCTTACTGACAGTCTCTATGGCAATAATTATTCCCTGTAGCAAATAACACTCGTGGCATTTAAAAATGTCAACCTCCTCCACCTGACCTCTCTGCTTAATAGGGATTCTGGATCTGTTCGCCTTAAAAAAACAACATCACACATTAATACAATTGCTAGAAAATTCCTCATTTAATAGTCATGATTTTATGCTGCTTTTACATGTGTAAAGCACATTGCAGAGTTGCATTGCTGTATAGTACATACCCCATGTTCTTTAGCAGCCATAACCACTTTTGAAAGAATATCTTCTTCTACAAATGGCCTCACAGCATCATGGATGATCACTATTTCTGGTTTCTGGAGCAGATGGCTGGAAAATTCCTTTTCTGCAAATACTTTCAGTCCATTGAAAATTGACCGGTGACGAGTTATTCCACCTTCTACTACTGTAACTCTTTTGTGGCCATATTTTTCAATGATAGTCTTCATTGTTTCAATATTTTCAGGAGAGACCACCACAATAATGTCAGATATCCAACTCATCCTAGAAAAAACAGTACAAAACCACAGAAAGTAGATATGAATGACTAAATAAAAGTAGAGATACGTGAAACTCATAACAAAAATTCAAGATGGCTAAATAAAGCATCTCTCAGTATACTCAAGTCCATGTTTTCATATTCCAGTCGTAAAGCGAGAGATATTACAGAGGATTTCTACCAATACATGCATACCAACCAATAAAACTGGAGTTCTGGGAACGGACTTGCTTCCAACAGCTACTTTGCAGAGGGGCACCTTCTGATAACCCTTCCAAAAGCCTTCAAAGCATTTCTTACACCAGCCTCATTCCTAGCTTCAAATAGAATTTCTAAATCAATCAGTTACAGTTTGTTAATCGGTTTCCAATAAATTGGTAAATCCTGGGACCTGGAATACTCCATGTTCCAAAGAAGTACACTGCGTATAAAAAGATTAGAGGATCAAGAAAAATTCTGAAACAAAGATCACTATAAAGACAGTCATGAGCAGTAAATTGACAGATTCCTAATAAATTAATGAGACTGTAATGCTTGAATGTTGACAGGAAATATTATACTGGTAGTTTGAAAAAAAACATATATACACACAAATGTTTCTGCTCTAGTGCTCTAGGAAGCCAGAAAAATGTAAAAATATAGCTGTGTAAGATTACAATAACATCAAAAGCATATTTTTAGAGAACTTCAAGCTGTTATTGTTGCTATCTGTCTAGGTCTACAATAGAGGGGGCATGTAGGGGCACAATGACCCACAAACCACAAGACTGAAACCAGTCGTAACTGAAGCAAGGCTAAAGTCACACTTGTGTCAAAGGACCTAGGAATACAAATTTGAGTCACACATGGCATATTGTACTTCCAAAAAAAATGGAAACACCTCAATTCAAATCCATTTTTGTGTCTTATTTTCTAAATGTTATGTAGAGAACATTAAAAAAAAAAAGTATCTCCACAGATGGCAGAATAGTTTCTTAGCATGCCAGACAAGAAACTCATCAGATGAGCAATGACTAAAAAAAAAGACTTACTACATTAAAATTACCTATGTGTAACCTACACATCCAATTAGAGAGAGAGACAAGTATCATATACTCAAGTAAAACTAGTAAAGCTATTGAAACTAATTTTGCAGATAAAACAAGAATAAAGGTACTAAATACTTCCAGCTTGTTAGAAAAATTAGTGTAAGAAATTTACAGTTCAGAACTACACAGGTTGAAGATACTGGTTTCTGCAATAACACATAAGAAGGCACTGCCTAGAAACTATCCTTACCCCAAAAGAAAAGTCATCTGTGATTCAAACGAGTCCCCCAGAACTTTGAGAAACAACAGAGCATCTTCCACCTTACGTATGGGTTGGGGTTTTTTTTGCAACTGATAAAATTCCATGGAAAACTATTTCAATTAATTTAAAAATAACTATTAAAAATAAAATAAATGGAAATCCTATAAGCATTCTTCAAAAGAAAAATATTTGTCCTTCTGCTCATTTTGTTATTAACAAAGGCAGAAAATACAGCCAAACCAACATATTCCCAGCACTTTTAAAGTACTGAAGTCATTCAAATGTAAAATCTGAAACCATATGGTTTCAAGTTTCATTTCAACTTGTCACTCACCACAGGTTCATCAAAAGGTTTTAAAACCTCCGAAATTAGTTCTGGCATAGTCTTACATTTAGCCACAAAACTTAGCATCTCTGCATGACTTAAACTTAGAACTAGGGCAAAGTAACTGGATTCATCTCAGTTCTTTTGAATATCGAGAGTCAGTCATTTAAATAAAGCAAAATTCAAGACAGCTATTTCACACTGAATGAGAACAAGAGCTCTGCACATCTATTTGCAGAATGACTATAGCCTTACACAGTTCCCAGAAACAGTGGACTTTCTGCACATTCACTAGCTCCGCATAAGAAAAGCACTGAGATTTCCCTGTTTGGAGTTAAATGAAACAGATTATGAGGCAACTGTGTAGCATACAGCATCTTCTGAGAAGAAGGGAAGAGAGCACAAGTACTGGCCAGCCTACGATAAATCTCTGCACAGGGTGGGTGGAATGGCTCAAGGCCTCTAGTGGGGTACAATATACCAAAAAGTGACAGGATGTGGTCACAGCTCCACCCTGTGTCTGCATAAACACATTTGTAAACTTGAGGATGTCCTCCTTAAATTCATTCCAGACTCATGTTCTACAATTAGAGCTGGGATTTAGGGATGTAACCTATTCATATGAGAGTATAAAGTCATCCTCTAGATTGATTACGTACTAGAACAGCTTAGGTTTTGTCCCACCAAAACTCATGAAAAATACTAATCCAGTAAAGTATGCTACAAATTTTAATGACTTAGAACAGTGCACCACATAGGTGCTTGCTCTTTTAAAGATCTGCTTATGGAAATGTTGTAAAACGTTTTAATGAAGTAGAAGGTTATCAATATACACTTAATCTGTCAGTAAATGAATCTTTTTTTTCTTCCCTCAATTTGTCACATCATTTTCTTCAGAAAGATTTCACACTAAAATAATAAGCAGCTCAGAACCTGCTCAAATCCAATTTAAAAACACCATTTCAATTTTATAACTGTAATATTAGATCAAGACAACACAAGCTTCAGCAAGAATCAGCACAATGCGTGAAAAAGATCATAATACTGTACCCCAATCTGCTTAAACAATACAGAACTCTAGTGCTTCCATACAACATAGGCTGTAGTGCTGAAGTGGAAAATCAGGTCTGACCAGATGAAACATAACTCCAGTTATAACCACTTTACAACTGCCTTAGGAAGACCTTAATGCTAGCAGAAGGAAAACAATGAGGCAGAAAAGTACTATATGTTTGTTTCCTGCAACTATCCTTCTCGTCATTACCTACAAACAGACCTACTGCCTGGTAGGTATCATTTCATTAAGTTTCAAAAAAAAGTACAAGCATTTACATTACTCCAGCTGGAATTCAAAGTAAAGAAGCTCATTAACTCAGCAATAGATTAAGTTGTTACAACACAAGGTGCAGAAGAAATTAAACAAAACCACTTTGAAACTGTATCACCTAAATGGCATGCTGAGGTACCAATGCGACTGAGGTTTAACCCTCCGTCAGTTCACTCACATACAAACCCGTGCTAAGCCTGGAATCTGACATCAGGCTTAAATGCTCACACTCAATCTCTTGCAACTCTCATTCTGCCAGTAACAAACTATTCAATACAACATACCAAAATCAACAAAACAAGGCCAGAACCAGGCAGTCACTGCTGAGATGGCTTTAGCAGTGTTACACAGGATCTTTCACTGCCACAGAAAGAGGTGCAAGACAAATCATTTTATCACTTTTGCTGGCCTTATTATTCAAACACCAAATTAGAAAAAGAACTATCAAGAACAACATGCATTTGTAGAATGCAAGCATAACTTCCTTTTGCTCCATAGCAGCTTTGTTATGACTTTACAGGTATATGAAAAACTGTATCTTTGTACAAAAATGGAAGCAGGAAGCTTTTGAATCTGGTATATTAAGGAAGCTGGAGGATCTCATGGACAGAAGCCATTCATTTTTTCTGGAAATAAAATGCTCCTTATGAGTCAGACAAGATAACAAAGATACATTCATAAAGTTTGCTATTATTATTTTTAGCTCATAAGCTATTTCAAGAATAAGCTAATGATAACTGGACAAAAGGAACTACTTTTGCTCACCTCCTCTCCTAAGGGCATCATCTGTGATTATTATGGGCAGGCCAGTGTTCTACGTGCTGTCATTCTATGCAACAGGATGCACTGCTTATTCATTCATGTCTGCTCTTGCCTCATCTGCCCATTTTCCCACATCGATAGTTAAGATTCTCACTACTTTCAGCTGAAAAGCATAAAGATCTTTTTCTACCAACCTTTAAAAAGCACATGTAAAGCAGCTGCACATCCTTGAACTGCTCATGTATTTGTCTAGATATTACTACCTTTATTCCAGATTAAAAAAAGCTCAAAAATAGCCGCAGTAGCTGAGGTAATCAGTTCAACAGAAATTATTACAGGCTAACGGGTCACTGATTCATTCAGTTACATCAGGTCAATAACAGACATCAGAAGATAGTATCAAGCTAAACACAAAACCTGCCACTTCCAGGTGACAGATTATGTGACAAACTGCAGTTCTTCAGTACCACATTTTTGCTCTTACAGTCTCACAAAGTAAGAACAAGATACATCCTTTGCAGTTTCAAAGCTGGAAGTGAAAGTGTTGACATGAAAGTGAAAGGCATTCCAAGCTTTGGAGTACATGGATCCCCAGTTCCTCATACACATCTATACCAGTTAACACTCTACTGAACATTCCAGTTCACTGGAGGTGGCAGGAAGCTCTGCCTGTCAGAGCCTTGGCAGCAGTTACTGCACTACTAAGCAAAAGCACGAAGTTGTTACTCTCACAATCAGCTTGGTTGGACTGTACAATTAGAATTCAATCTTCTAATTTTTTGCAGCTTTAGGACATAAATATAATTCTGTTGCTCAAAGTACAGTTATTTTCTCAGAGCTTACTGGCTCTGAGAAATAAAGGGTTTTTTTAGATGAATAATGCTTTATTTTCCTATGAATATAATTTCCTTCCCAAACCTCACTCTGTTCTCATTTCCAGGTCTCCAATACAGTGAGTGAGGATATTCCTCTCTGTAGATTCCCACGACACTTTGACAGAAATTACAGCTGTGGCAAGCTTTGGATTGGAGGTTTTGCTTACTGATGTGCTTAGCTTTGTGACTGGCTGCTGTTGAAAATTAAATAAACAAGCAATATTTCTTTCATAAAGTAACAAGTGACCTGAGGGAAGCCTCTCTGGGTGGGAATGGAAAAAGAGTCACAATTTTGATGTTGTACAAGTTTCCATGAGTTAAGAACTTTGAGAGATGCTGGCAATTTCATTTCTTGCACCAATCTCCACTCCTCCCCATTTATCCTCTCTAAAAATCTAAAAGTTTGTTTTCCTAGTTACTGCAACACATCCAGAATACACTCCTCCCTACGGTGTTTCAAGTGACACTACATACAAGACTTATGTTATGTTAACATTTGACAATAATATATTAACTGTCAGTCACATGCCTAGAACTCAACGGCGTTATGAAAAGGAAAAAACCCTGGCTGCTAATAGATCCCATTACTTGAATCCTTTGCTCCAATACAGAGTCACAGAATATTAAGGGTTGGATGGGACCTTAAAGATCATTTAGTCCCAACCTCCCTGCCATGGCCAGGGACACCTCCCACTAGACCAGGTGGCTCAAGGCCGCATCCAAGCTGGCCTTGAGCAGTGCTAGGGCTGGAGCATCCACAACCTCCCTGGGCAACTTGTTCACCACGCTCAGAATGATAAATTCCTTCCTAATATCTAACCTAAATTTCCTCTCTTTCAATTTGTACCTCTTATTCCTCGTCCTATTACTACAACATAGCCATAGAAAAGTTACATGTGCAGCTTCACGCTACATATGCTTCCAGTCCAGCAGCTATGACTTAAACAAACCTTTTCGTTTTAAGCCTCCTGCTTATGCAAGGTGTTTTGCCATGGCCAGTGGCGAAGCACAATGCAGTGCTGTACACCACTGAGTGCATTCACCCACTAGTGTGAGTGGATCTTTTTTAGAGGCCTCTGGACATTACTATAAAGACCATCTCCAATGGCTGTGACAGCACAGATCTTTTCTCAAGGCTGATGAGTGGCATTATAACTGTCTCCAGCAACTGCGGTAGGCTCGCAGCTCACCCAACCAGCCACTGCAGCTACAGGAACCCTCGAACTTCGAGGCTGAAGGGGCCCCGAACCGATGATCTCCGGCATCCATGGAATGTGCCACAGCCTCGAGGCAAGGGCAGGGCTGTGGGGGGAGAGCGGAGCCGCCCGGGATGACGGTCCGGGGGCCAGGCTGGGCTGGGGGAAGCGCCCAGATGAGCGGGCCAGTCACACCTCGTTCCCCGCCCCGCTGTCGCTCCCTGCACGGTCTGACCGGGCGGGGAGGTACGGGGAGACACCGCAGCGCAAACCAGACCCGCCCAGGGCCTGCGGCGAGGCGCGACTAGCCGCGGCTCTCCAGGGACCGGGGCAGGGAGAGGGCCGGCCGGGGCCGGCGGGGCGCGGTCGGGGAGCCGGGCGGCGCCGCCTCGTTACCTCTCCATGGCCCGCACCGCGTAGCTGACGAGCGGCCTCCCCTGCACGGCGCAGAATTGCTTGGGAGTGGCGCCTCCCAGGCGCTCTCCGCTCCCGCCCGCCGGCAGCACGGCCGACACCGACACACCGCCGGGCTCCATCTGCGCGGGGTCCCGCGGCGGCTCCGCTCTGCGCCCGCCGCGGCAGGAACGGCGCACCCGCCCGCCCGCCTGCTTTTATTCGCCCGCGACGTCCGCGACCCAAAGAATCCAGCGCCCGCCCGTTCGCCTGCCCCCAGCGCACATCGGGCCCTATTCCTCGCCCACCCCGCGCTACACAAGGCCCCGCAGAAGCTCCCCCGGGCGCGGGCAGCCCCGCGGGATGAGCCCAGGCCGCAGCGGGGGAGTGCCCGGAGCACCGTGGCACAGCGACGGCGGGCAAACAGCAGGACAACCGAAGGACAGCGGCCATGGGCCCTTTAAATGCCCTGCGCGCGGGTGACTCGGGGTGGGCGGGGCTGGCGCGCGGGGCGAGGCCGAGCTGAGGGGCGGCGCGAGCNCGCGAGCCGCGCCCCGCCCTGCCCCGCCCGTCCCGCCGGGAGCGGCGGGATCCGCGGGAGCCGGGGGGCGGGGTGGGCTGTCCTGCTTCAGTGAGGAAATAAACACACCGCGTTTGGCGCCGAGGGGAAGGCGGGCTCACCGCGGGCCCAACCGTGGGCCTGCGTTCTGCTGAGAGCCCCACAGGCTGGCTGGAGACACTTGCCGAATTGTGGGGATTGTTGCCCTTCATCCTAGGAGGGAGAGGTTGGAAAAGGCCTCTAAAGTCATCGAGTCCAACTGTTAATCCAGCGCGGCCGTGTTCACTGTTAAACCATGTTCCCAAGTGTCACATCCACACACCTTTAGAACACTTCCAAGGACAGTGATTCCACCACTTCCCTGGGCAGCCTGTTCCAATGCCTGACAGCCCTTTCAGTGAAGAAATGTTTCTTGATATCCAATCTTAACCTCCTTTCTTAACTTGAGGCCACGTCCTCTTGTCCTGTCACTGGTTGCCTGGGAGAAAAGTCCCTGGCTACAACCTCCTTTCACATAGTTGTAGGGAGTGATAAGGTCACCTTGGAGCATCCTTTTTTTCTCCAGGCTAACCCTAGCTCCCTCAGCCACTCTTCATAGGATATGTGCTCTGCGCCCTTCAGCAGCTCCATTTGCCCTTCTCTGGACATGATCCAGGATCTCAATGTCTTTCTTTCCGTGGGTAGCCCAGAACTGAGCACAGCACTCAAGGTGTGGCCTCACCAGTGCCGAGTACAGAGAGACGATCATTGCCCTGGTTCTGCAGGCCACACTATTCCTGTAACAAGCCAGGAGGCCACTGGCCTTCTTGGCTACCTGGACACAATGTCAGCTCATGTTCAGCTGGCTGTCAAGCAACACCTCCAGGTAAATCACTGGGAGAGGCTGAGGTGTTCCAGCTTATCTTATAGTGTTACTGTAGGCAGTAGCTGAAACAGATTGATTGAAAAATTCGCAGAGGTGATACTGATTAAGAGGCAGAGGAGACAGTCCAAGAAGGAGGGGGTTTGCTAAGCATGACATCAGGTCACATATTTGTAAACAGGAAAATCAGTCTCTGGTTGATGTGTCTGGCTTCACTGTACATCTTAGGCTGTAATTTGAGTATATTTAAATACCATAGCTACAGTCTATCTTCATCTGAAAGTTTTATACATCTCACTGTAACGATGCCATTGCAAGTCTGAAAGGACTGTGAGGAGCTTGTTGCTGCTTATCAGGGAACAGTGAGGGCCAGCTACTCCAAAAGGGAAGGGGAGCCTGGAGCAGAGCATGGTATCAAGGCAGGTGAGAACAGTAATCTCACCAACAAGGAGCCAGGATGCTAAGGATGAGCTAAGGTAAAGATCAGGACCTCAGTGTAGGCCTAGTCCAGAGATCACCTGGCCTCAGTGAGGTGGCAGGTCCCAGGGCGAGCCAGGATGCCAAGCCAATTCACGTGGGTCAAGGTCAGGAAGGCATCAAATCAGGTGCAGACATAGGGGACCAACACTAAAGACTGCTTAAAAGGAGGAGGAGGAGGAAATGAGGGTCAGAACCTGGCTTCTAGCTATCTTCGTAACAGCTCTTATTAGCGGAAGAGCTAACTTTGGACTTGACAAGCTAGCCTCCTTAGCTCTGCCATCTAAACTTGTTGAAGATGGGTGCACTCAGGGCCCTAACACTGTCCTCTTTGATATTATTTTCAGGAAAAAGTAAGTGTCTTATATGCAGGCTAAAATTACCAGAGGCTTTAACGTCTGCAAGATTTTTTTTGCTATTCTGTATATCTTTGAGAAAGCTGACATTTACAGCTTTTCGTGTTTCTGTACACTGTGTTTAAAGGAACCTAAGTAGAACACAGACAGAGACCTTTCTGAGGAGTAGAGCTGATCGAAAAAGCAGAATGGAAGGAAGTTTGTTATGTCCCAGTTGGGCTGCTTTGCCAGTGCCAGCTGTGGTCTGAGGGGGGGTAAAATGATCATAAGGGCTTGCAGAGGCATCATAAGTAGAAGTCATACAATTGGAGCAAAGCGATGCCTCCTAGCAAAGGAGGGAGTTCACAGATATCCTTGTTGCCTGCAATAGCAGGAAAGTCCTGGAAAACTGAACAATGCGGTGGAGAACATGGGCACTTTACATGCAGGTAATCTTGACAGTTCTGACAATGAGCAGAAATCACATCAGCTTTACCGTGCAGTGAAACATGAGAGGGACTGGTGCCAAACCTTTTGAGTGGAAACATACAGATGTTCCTTCTGGATAAGGATGTCTCAAAAGCTTCTGTAAGGAACAAATGTGTTATCATGGGCATTGAAGGAAATGGGCATGTAAAAAAAAAAAAAAAGAGGAAAATGTATGAATTTTACAGATTACTGAAAAACTTACAAAATGGAGACTCTTTACATTAGTGAGTGGGATTACCTAGGAGTTGAACTGCCTTCCGCCTAACAAGTGTGTATGTCATTCTTTTCAGGGCTTTTTGTCATGTGGTTTTTGGTTTTTTTTAATAATTCATTGGCTCAGCAACTGTTTAACTGTTCATATTCTTTTTCAGTGGGTCTTATATTTTGTTTTCATGTAAAGTATTTCACTACACCTAATTCCTGACTGATGACATATATTTGTCTGTTGTCTCTTTTCAAGACTTCCAAGTTTGACCTGTGAGTCTCCCCTGTGTAGACTGCCATCAGTAGAGCATCACTTCTTCATTATCAGATGCCCAAAATGAACTTTTCCTCTTGAGGTAGGCACCTCCAGTTTCCAAAATTGTCTTGGATTTTAATTTTTTCTTGCTGCAGGTCTACAGAGACATGTTCATGGCAGCTTGTTCTGCAACACTCCCACTTTTTTTCCTCTTTCTTTTTTCAGTGTAACAGACATTATGAATTCCTGTCTCAGGTCTTCATGCTTCCAATTCACAAAAAGCACAAACATTAGTCAACTCTAGCTGATTATCCAGACCTTTTTATTGATTACCTTACTATAAGGAGCAAAATAAGGTCTTTTTAGTGCCCATGGCTCCTCTCACTGTACATCAGTTCTTGGGGGAGGTAAGTAGGATATTCCAAGCACCAATACAACCTTCAGAACTATTTTCCCCTTCCTTCTTGACACTGTGGTTTTACATGTCTTCACCTACACCCACAGTCTGTTGTGCCTAGTACCTTCTCTCCTGTCCAGTCAGCATTTCCCCACTTCATTTCTTTCAGTAATATTAACTTCTCCTGTGAAGGACAAAAAGGCAAAAGAGATTGAGGAAAGAAGTCCAGAAGAAGTGATATTTTATGGATGGACTTTGATGGATGCAGACTTCAGCATCATCAAATCTGTTGTATATTTATGGTGAGATTTGATGATCCAGCCTAAAAGCACTTTGAAGCTGCTTTTGGCTGCACTTGAATGTCAAATGTTTCAGAAGTTTTCATGTTTTTCATAGTTCTTATGGAGTCAAAAGATTCTTGTCTTGTGTTGATAGCACTTGTTAGTTTTTCCAGAAGCCCTTCCGTATAGACTCTTGGGGTCACGTTTGTACTAACTTTTTACTGCCATTTCTTCTTTTATTTTCTGTTTTCTTAGACAGTGATGTGGAAGGAAGACCATATATGACATCCTTATCCATTTATACTATGTTTTATCATGAGTTAAGAAAACTGGGATTTTGGGGTTTACGTCTTATTAATATTCATTTGTTGGTAGCATACAGTGAAGCACAGTGACATTTTGTGAATATATAATTTGCCTTCAGTTCCATTTCATTATTCATTTTGTATTGAATGAATCAACTATTTTGGTTGCTGTGCATATATATTTGTGCTTATATGTAAACATTTGAAGTGGGGTAAAATATAAATTCACACGTATTGAGAGAACAATTTTGCACAGTTTTTAATTGAATAAAAAGGGGCACAGGCAACATTTACCTCAAAGCAAGTAAAGAGCAGACTAATCCATCATTTCTGTTCAGGGGTATAACATCTGAAACAACAGTAGTAGTTTGCAATTATGCAGTAAATATGCCAATCATATGTTTGAAAGGAAAAGTGGGTGTTTTTTTTCTTTTTTTTTTTTTTGAAGAAGATATGTACAAATTGGAATCAAATTACAGTAGTGAAATTCACCTGAAAATTTGACTGCTGGGGAAAATATCATCTGTTTCTATTACTGACTCATAGAAGGGTTTTTAGAGAACGTTAAGTTATTAGAGTGTTAGAAATCATTCTGAAAGGCTTTTGTGAAAAATTAGTAAAAGAGTAAAACTTCTTAATTTAAAATTTCAGTTGAGTCTTCTGTAGAGGTGGTATAAATTAACTGGGAAATCATCTTTTATCAGAGGAAATTCTAAGCTCTTGAAGCATTTTATTTTTAATGCAGGCAAAATAAGATGAATTGGCCTTTTCCTGACAAGCAGCAAGGTTCACTATTGTGTGTTTTAAAGGGAAGCGCATGGAATCAAGTAACATTTTACAAGTTAAAGTGAATTGTAAAAGCAAAATTACAAAAAAATTAAAATACTTCCTACTATGGAAGTGCAAGATCTGTAAAAGACAATATAAAGCTACAAATCTGAGAGCCATTCTTCAAGCTAACATGGTATCTGTAGCATTCTGAGCAGTGGTGCAGGCTTTTAACCTGAACCTTGTGTATGCAAGATTGTATTTCACTAATTTTATCCAGATATATAAATTATTTCTTCAGTGGTGGCAAGCCATAAAATCCAGAGCTGTAAGGAAGCAAGTGGAATGCCAGTTCTCTTTAGACAGTTTTTCTCTTCGAGTAGGATAGCAGTCTTGGCTCTCTTGAAGTCACCAATAACTGTCTCTAATTGTTGAAGTCACTGTTTACAGAAATAGACAGAGGTTCTTCGCATATCTAAAGAGATTAGAAAGTCCTCCAAAAGACAGAATTTCAGTTTTTGTCTTGCATGTCTGTTGCTATTTGTAGCACATTACACAAGATCTCAAGTCTTAGGCTTCATGGAAACCATAGTCCGAGTATTGTTTCCAGATATTTTATTTCGCTTCTAATGGATCACTAGAAAAAATAATCCCGTGACAGTTTTACTTTATGATCTTCACAATCTTTTACTTGTTGTCTGAGACTGATCAACACTCCATGTATTCCTTTTGGACTGACTTACATCTTTTCTATTTCAGTCTTTGTTGCACAGCAGCTGCCTCAGAGTATTTGCTCTGTGGTGATAGTGGTTCCTAAGTCAATGTCATGTCATAAGGACATAGCTCAAGGCAGTATAATAGATAGGGGAGTGTTGAAAAAGGCATTTTCCAAAAGATATTTTTCATCCAAAGCATATTTAACATCTTCGGGGAAATCTTATCTTATTTCATATTAGCATATATTTATATTTGTGTTTTTACAAATATGACTGCAAAGGGTTATTTCTTGCTCTTTGTTTGATGAAAGATGCTATAGATGTCTGAAATACTTAAAGTGTTGTGCTATTGATTTGCTCCTATTGCTATGTGGAACTGAGATTAAAACAGCATGTATTCAGTAAGGCAGTTATGCACATGCATAACTTAAATGATGTAAATAATCAACTATCAAATATCAAAGAGTCCTTACATGCCCCATACACAGTGGCATAGAATCACCTATAGATCAGATCTCTAAGGGGAATTCTAAGTGCTATTCCCTTCATAGGAAGTCCTGCAAAATATATTTTTTTAATAGTTGAAACATAAGTAGAGACTATGAATGCTACAAATGTAAAGAAAATGTGGTCTTTGAACACAGTGGAGTGTTTTCATACTTGTGCGTCATTGTAGGTGTGTTGAAAAACATACCTTGAGTTTCACCTGTTGTATCTTGTGTGTTTAATGTCACACCTTTGGCATTGTTTTGCGTGGTTCTCGTAGCTAAATTTCTTTTAGAGCTGATGAATACTTGATACACAGAGGAAGCATCTTGCTTATGTTCTGCGCAACTGCTAGAGAAAAAGATGATAAACATCACATTTGATGTTTGCCACACATTTTAAAGCTTCACCCTAAAATCTTATATTCCCCCTGAAATGTTTATCTATTCTCTACCTGATAATCCTCTATGCCATTTGTCTGAGTTATGGAAGGTTAGTTCAAGAGCTAATGAGTATTTTGTGAACACAAAGTAGAAGGATTTAAAGATAAGAGAATTACTCTATAGTATGTTATTCAATAATTCATGAGAGTCCCTGACTGCAGGAGTTTTTGTGAAATTCAGAAAGGTTAAAGACTTGAAGAAGGACTTCAACTATTTTAGCAAGTAGATTATAAGATGGAGGCCTCATGTAATTTTTCATTTGAAATGGATGACTAGTCTTAAACACTTGGCTCTGGAAGGGTCTTTATAGATTGTAGGCACGTTGGTCAGATGTTAAGTCATGCCAAGTTTGGGTAGGCCTATCTGTTCCACTTCGTGGAGCTCCACAATCACCATGTATTGTGCTTGTTAAGCGGAACTGTGTTTTAGGGTCTTCGACTATTGGAGTGCATTGGATGGTGCCACTAACAAAGACATGGAAGTTCAGGGATGGAAATTTCTGTTTTCCACTGTCACTCTGACTTAACAGCAGGCATCAGCCATTAGGACAATGCGTGCCCTATCATGTCAGTAAAAAAAAGAAATGTTTAATTTATTCTTTTTTGACAGATGTTGAGTCACGAATGGAGAAACAGTTACCTCTGAGGAAAGACTAGTGGCAGTTTCCTTTTCCCAAGATGATTCAAAGCAGAGATGGGCTATGAACTGGTTAAATAACCAGTGTTAAGCCACAGTGGTATAGAATTATGTAGTAAAACATTAGAAAGTACTTTAAGATCTGAAGTTAGATTTGGAATAGAATTGGGATTTTCACTGCTCTAAATCTTTGTTTTAATTTTGCTGTGTGCATATTATCATTCTGTGTTTTACTGCTTTACCATGTTCCATGTTATCTCCGAGGAATGTTTGTAAAGGAATATGAAACAATTCACCAAACTTCAAGTGATGGAGAGAATCAAACACAACCAATGAAAATTTGCAGAATTGGTATGAATAAGGGTACAAGCTTTATTATTTATTACTGCACCGAAAGCATTGCTTCTGCATCTCTTGTCATGTTAATAACAGTCCTTTAAGAATGCCAGGAATGTTATTCATTAGTCCTATGTTTGAAGAATACAGATAAAGTCAGTCTGTCAGAGTTCATACAGGAGGGATTCCATCCATGTGAGTTTTTACTTAATAAGTGAAGACTGGTCCTAGCTATATCATCAGGGACTGAAATTGCAGCTGGCAACAAAAGATACTATGCAACACAAAAATTGGACTTTGACTTCATTGTGGATTTATATGGTATACATTAGACAAAACAATCATCTGGAGGTAGTTCCTTTTTCCCCTCCTCTTTTGATTTTTTAGAGTTACTTTCTAACCTTTTTGGCAATTTGTAAGGGAAGTGCCTTAAAATGCAGCCTGCCTTGTGGTAAAGTTTGTGAATCTTTTTTCTCTTTCTAAACAGTTGCTTTATAATGAGCAAAACATGCAGGATAATAGTCCTTAAAAACAGTAGTCTTGTCCTAATCCTTTACCTCATTCTTTACTGGCTTATGAAGTTATAGCACAAAAATGTCAGATTGGAAAGGGTCAATCCTTTGATCCTGTTCAGTTTTTAGAAAGATCAAGATTACAGATTTTTCCCAACTGCAGTAATGTGACTACCTGTCATCCAGCAATTATATAGAGCTTCAGCTTGTTTAACATACGCCGCTGAGCAACCATCAAAGGCTAGCCATTTTCCAACACACTAATCTAGCTGGATGCAAACCAACTACTTAATGAAAAATGGTCTGTATCCTGTTACTGTTTATCTGAATAATACAGTCCAACTCACCCTACTTTAAAAATTCTTCCTGGCATCCACCTGTGTCAGTACACTTGTGTTTCTACATACATTGTTTTCTTCAGTACTGAACACTTCAGAAAATAAATTCAGTAATTAAGTAATGCATCCTGCTCTGTGTTCATGTGTGTATGTGTGTTTTGAAAAAAGAATTGTGGAACCAGTAAGCTAGCTACTGTAAAGAAAAGAGTTTGGGCACTGAGACACCATGGGAAAGAGGATTTGGAATTTGCTAGAGCCAGAAGTTTCAAAGTGAAGGGCAGAAGCAAACAGATTTGCCCGGGGCTGCAGTATTTGAGTAGATAAAGAGTACCACAAGGTACTATGTTCTTAAGATTCAGACAGTGGCTTGAATGGTCTGTATAATTAGGGCTTTTATGGAAGAATTATGCAAAGAAGTATTTAATTAAGTAAATAAAAATGGAAATCCTTAATATTTACTTAATATTTACTTTATTCTTGGCAAAGGATGTTGCAAATGTTTTTTTCTGGCAGAGGTGTCAAGATTCATAACTGATTACAAAAAGATAAAAGAAAATATGGAGACAATAGTTGCAGAGCACCTAGAAGAGGTTTTATGGATAACTCACTAGGTATATTCTTGGTAATCTTGTTCACAAAAACAGATTACTGTAATTTTATAGGTGTATATGATATATCATAAATATATATATATTTTATGTAGGTTGTAAGTAGAATTTTGAGCCAAATTCTTCAATAAGGAAGTCCAAGTATGTGACAGACTGATAGCATTCTAAGAAACCTGTATGTAAACTTTTTCAGCTCAGGCAATATTCATTCTCCTCTGGGAGAGAAGGCCGTGGTCACCCACTGGAAGGTATGAACAGTGCAGTGAAATGTGCTTTTATGTGGAGATGGCAGATTCTTAAGTCTCGCTGACTTGCCCCGGTTCAGTGTGAAATGGTACAGACACACTGCACATTCTTCCCTTTGCAGGGGAAATGAAGACACAGAGACAGTCAGAAATGGTTACCTACCATGTGTATTTAAACTTGGCAGTCTGCTAAATCCCAAGGATAACCTGTTCATGGGCTACTGTTTGGCTTGGCATTTTCCAGGAAGAACAGGTCTTTTGAAGTATCATGAAAAGTTATGAGGATCAGAAGAAAATAAAGAACACACAGCACATGCTGTCCTCCACATGTCATTTTGTTCCATTTTTTTGACCCATCTTCTCTCCTTTCTCCTCTTCTAGACATATCCAAATTCAGACATTTCAATATCTGAAAACAAAAGATGTAGTGCAGCAATACAACCAGTTCTCAGTTGCTATAAGCTGTTCTGGCTAGTGTACTAAAAATTGCAGTAAAGATGCACAAAAACAAAAGTTTCAGCAGGCTTTTTCAGTGGGAGAAAATAAACCCAAAAACACCAAAAGCAAGTGTTCCTTGCTAAAACCAAAATTTGTGTAGCTTTACATTCTAGAAACACTCAGACCTCTGTTCTCCATGCCAGCTTAATGGCCATAGGGAATCTAAAATGGCTTTCTTCAACCCATCCCAAACTAAATGAATAAATAAATAAGCAAATAAATAAAAAAATAAACTAACAAGCAACAGATGTTTAAACTTGCTTCAGCTGCAATTAAAACAAAGTCTTTGTGCTACAGAGTATTTCAAAGCTTTGCATAGTCCCTCAGTTTCTCAATGGCTGTTCTTGTGGTAGGGCTAGGCAAGTACTTTTCTCCTCAACTCTACACTGTTTTATATAAAAGAACTTTAATGAGTGTGCCTGGATGGCTCTTCTTTAGCCCACCAAAGCATCGGACTTCACAGAATGGTTTATGCTTTTACTAAATTCCTTTATAATTTCCTCACTAAGTCGTTTCTCACTGGGGCTAACAAAACAAATCAAATGTGAAACTCCTAGGCCAAGTCAGAGCATGACTTTTCCTCTCAGTAGTCAAAATTAAAAAATGATACATCCAATTATTCTAAGAGATTTAGAATATTTATGTATCAAAAATCAAGTGTGCTGTATTAATATAATTCAGAACAGCTATGGTTTTAAACAATGAGACTATTATACACTATTGTAAAACTACTAAAATAGAGCAAGGGACAGAAAACAGACAAAGTGTTCAACAAAACATTTTTAGGTGGTTTAGTATTTTTTACTTAAGTAGATGGTAGCAAAGATCACTCTTTTGACAGCAGTTCTTGTTGCGGTTTATTAAGCAGAACTATATAATTGTTTCTGGGAATTCTGATTTAGGCCTCTTTTCCGGGGACCTGACTTGCTTTTCTTTTTTTATTTATTATTTCATTTATTTCTAATAAATAGATTTATTAAGTACCATATCCCACAAACAGCCCTATTAAAGAAGTCATCCTGATTTTCATTTCTCTTAAGACATCCTCTGTATTTCTTTGTCATTGTATAGAGGCATTAAGAAGGCCTGAACTCCAGCTAGGTTATATCACTGTCACATCAAACCAAACTGAGTTAAGAAAATGCAAACTCCCAAAATGGAATTACAGTCCAACGTTTGTAGAGATTCTTCTCAGCAATTAATACAGGCTGCTTATTTTCATGGTGTGCAGTTCAATAAGCATTAATTAAAAATTAAGAGTATTTTCTTATCATAAAAGTACTGAGGAAAGTGGGTGTTTGAATATTGTAGGCAATATCACTTGCAAATCCCACTTTTCTAGTGTGTCAGTTCACATAACTCATATAAGGAGTGAGCTGAAAGGCTGAATGTCTTTCAGAAAGATGCATGGGCACGCTTCTTGTTGTGGGGGCCACGTTCAGGCAAAATTAGCAAATCCAGTGATAGAATGTCTGCTTAACTCATAAATCTCTAGAGAATTTTCAGGTTTAGCCTAGAGCGATGTTTATATGTATGTCGATGAACTGAAAATCAAAGCCCCTTGCCTGGCCTACGGGAAAGGAAATGCATCATGAGAATAGGATACCTTCCAACTCTAAGGATTCCTTATAATTTTCAACTGAACACCTCCAGGTTAATACTGTAGCAACAAGACTCTCACAGTGGAATGTATTGAACAGCCCTTTCTTAATTAATGCTGTACTTCTTCAGGAAGGATATAAAGGTCAAGGTTAGAAGGACTAAAGTGATTTACTAGCAGAAATCTGTTAGGTATTTTGAAGGGTGTTATTCAAATGTCTGCTTTATTTCCAAACAAATAACTGAGCTTGGATTTGTGTGGTTTTGATTCCAAGACTGCTGGAAAGGAGAGAGCAACAGATTTGTTACTATTATTAAAAAACTGAATAAATAAACTTCTCAAGGGCCTTTCTAGTCTAGACTGCAAATGTCAAGCCCTTCTGACTTCCACCGTTGATAAATGTCTTAATGACACATACTATCTACCACTGCCTTTATGAAGTGTGCCTCTGAGTGCTACCATGCTATCAAAACAATCAGCATCTGGCTATGTTTGTTTCTAGTGATGTCTAAGGAAAATTGATTTCCACTCATTATAAAACAATTTACCACTTAGCTGGGGGCAGATTTCATCAACTCAAAAGTAATGAAATAGTGATGTCAGATTAACAGATTATTTCTAATTTATTCACTTTTATAGTTTTCTAAAGAAGCAAGTATGAGAACTTGTAAAATTATTAGGTTCTTTTTAAGATGTTTGAAATGCCTTTTAAGAAGCCCTTGGACTTAGCGATCCACCCTTATGGTCAAACATTACTGAGAAATTCAACTTCTGTATATTCTTAGTGTAATAAATCTAGACTGTTTGTGGTCTAATTTATGTAAAAACTTATCTAATCTGCCTCTACATTGTACTCTTTCAAAACATTTACATGCCTCTTGTATCTATTTGGCGTAATATTTTAGGTGAAAATTAAGAAAATTTTAGCATGTTTGTCTTTCTTTTTTAACTTGGAAGCAAAATTAAGATGTCTCATATTTAAAATTATTTTGATGTAAACAGTACTATTTTGTTCACTGAGTCTTTAATAAACTTTGGCCAGATTCTCCACTGTCCTCCACAAGAGCAGTGGCCCGTTTCCTCCTCACTGTGACTTTACATGTTGGAGATTCTCCATACAGAAAAGAAATTAGTTAGACATACTCACATAATAAATGCCTTTTTTTTTTTGGATCCTTGGATAGATCCCTGTGAGTTCACATATTACAAGATGAAACAGAAGGCAGATTGTATATGCCAGATTGAAGCATTCAGAGTTAGGAGTTAGCATCACAAAGTGTGACATTATTCCTTCAGAAAATTCAAGATTAACATATTTTTAATGCTGCTTTCATGCAGATCTCTCTCACAGAGAGCTAAAGTCATGGCCAAAGAAGAGACCACAGCTAATTCAGGGAGCACTTAAAAGTTAAGTTGCTGCTGATGGACAATGCTCCTGCTGGCTTCCCTCATGTTCCCTCAAATATGCCAGACTTAGAGATGGGCCCCATGATCTTTCTATAGCATGTCCAGCAAAGTTTCATGAACTCATTTTAGCCAAATTGTGTCAGATTATTCCCCTTCGGGTAGTTCTACATGAAAAGACAAATAAGAAGTTATTATCTCTATTTCTAAATGGAAACTCCTTATTAAAGAACGTGCATATTGTTCCTACAGTAAAACTTCAATGACTGGAAAATAGTTATGAGCAAGACACACGAGTTTTTCACCATTCTATTTTCTGGGAGACAAACAGAACAGGTAAGCCAGCTTTACTGATTTTTAGTGACTATTGGCTTTGAAAATAATTTTGATTAACTTTTGGTCCATTATCTCAATCTTTTCTGCTTTATCATCTTGAACAGATAGCTGGATAACAATTTAAAAATGGATAGATGTTTGGCATTTGGGAAAATCTTTTCCCTCATGAAATGATTGAATGACACTATGTCTATTAAAATAAAAAAATAATATATCTCTAGGTCTGCTGGACTGATATGCCTAGAAGCAATGTCATGTCACTTCTCTCCCTGCTAACTCCTTTATTCATCATCTCTCCTCTTACGCTTCAAAGAAGCACCTTTAAGATCAGGGAATTTAAATACAAATGGTTTCTGGTCTCATCATTTTGATATTTTCACAGTCACAAAGCTAAATTTGAAACAGCTAGGTCATTAATGCAATGGGGTTTTTTACCTGTATTACCACATGGATCACTTAAATTGAATAAAAAAGTATATATTTTTTTACAAATGGCAGATTTTAAAGAGAATTCTTGAAAGCAACTTTGATGAAAAATCATTAAATTTTGTTGATAAAATTAAGGATTCTGTGAGTCAAGCAGTTCTACTGCATTAACGACCAAGAAAGACCTCTGCCAAGAACTTCATGATGAATCTTTTGGAATTAAAATGCAAAACAGGATGAGATAAAAAGAAGATCAGAGAGCTTGTGTGAGGCTTACCTTATCAGGCAAGACTTTTCATTATTATCCTCTTGTGTAATTTTTACTTTGGGTGCAAATGGGTTGTAAAAGTTAATGATTTAAGAACAGCAGAATCCTATGACGAAATCTTGCCCATAGTGTTTCAATATAGTTCGAAAGATAGAGAACAAGTGATTCATGCACTATGTGTTGAAAGGTAGATTAATTACTATATATCTTCTGATAGATTCTATAAGGATTTGTGGATAAATGTGAGGGACTCTACTGGTTCTATTGAAAATATGAAACCATATGTAAGTTATACCATTACTCTTTGACTTCATCATCACTAATGAAAAGAAAAGAAAAGGTGGTGTCTCAGTAGTTTGTAAAACTTCTCAAATACACACTTCTTCTGAAATGTACAACTTGAGAACTGTTAAATAAGAACCTGGCTTGGGCCATTAATAAGCACCATCTGTTAAATATTCATATAAGATTTTTACATCCAGAAAGATTGTTCTAATTTTAAATTTCACTGATTGATTTTTTTTAAAACAAATAATGTTCTCCCTTTTTTTAAGATTAAATGTTGTGACTGATAAACATGTGTGCATTTTCATACACAGAGGCAGACAATACAGGTTTTTAGCAGTGTTTATTTTTCTAAAAAAAGAGAAACCAATGAATTTGAAAGGAAGTGTTATCTGTCTTTTGATTGCACACTTTTTTAAAAAAAATAATACAGGGTGGAGAATGAAAAATACAATTTATATGTTGGTACTTCGAAATAACACCTAAGTCTATGAATGTTCAAAATTAATATATATATACCAAGAATGCTAAAATGTCTATTTTACATTATCTACAAAATTTTGTTCTAATCCAGCCACAAATCATAGGAAAATACTTTGATACATATGAAAAGCTATAAACATAAGGAAATTTTGAAGGGAAATAACACACATAAAAGCTTATTAAATAATTACAACAAATAAATAGTTTGTTCAGCTTTACTTTTTGATTGCTGCCATGCATATTTTAATTTTTGGTATACTGAGATAAGAGAAAGGTGAGCATGCAAAGCATCTTTTTAGAATGAATCTGAAAGCAGATACAAGGTGTTGTATTTTTAAGCTTTTGTCAGAAGTTCATAAAACATGATAGAGAAGGCAATAGATGTGATAACTGTTCTCAGGAATAGACATGACAAAGCATTTTTTTACAAAGTAGATTTCAGTGAAGACTCATGGCAAATTTTCTTTGCCTTCATGGGTGGAGAAAATGTAAAAGTTTATAGTATGGGTTTGGAAGGCTTGTGTTATTCCCCATCTTGAGCATTTGGAAAATCACCCAAAATGTCCATGTGCTGAGAATGCCCCTTTTGATTTTGGTCAAAGCAATAAGCAAGTAGTGTCAACTGAGAACACAGCAATGGCAGACTTGTCTTTAAGCAGTCAGAAGGGTAAAGCAAATGGTTACAGGTGAGTTCAGTTTTGGCACGAAGAGAGGGAGATGAGAGAGGAGAGAATGTTTGACTTCTAACTTGTACTATGTTTGCTGGATTTACTGGCTCTTTTCCTTTCTTTGTGGTGCTGGATAGGTTTTGCTTGAGAGGTTCCCTCGAAGTTGTGGCTGGACTCGTTGTGCTGCCTGGTGTATCGCTTGCACTTGCAGGCTGTGACCACAGTTATTTTGTAGGTTCTTATACTTCCATCCTGGCATTGAAGCTGGATCCTCTGAGTGCGAGTTTTATCGTTGACACATCTCCACTCTTGCGAGCTCCGCCTGCTCCAGTACTTGGTTCCATAACCACCTCCAATCCAGTTGGGGAGCAGTGGCAAAGGGAGGCATTCACCAGCACACACCAATTCCTTCAGGGGGTTAATGCTGGTGCACTGGCCATCGGAAATGTACTTGGTGGATCTCAGTTCCCGACAACCAACTTGAACACGATCTGTAGAATGCACAGAACAATAAACACTGAAATTCAGAATGGAGCAATTTCCTCAGCCAGTCATTTTCACATTAACCAGGTATGTTTTGCAGAAGTTAAAGTAGGCTGTAATCTTTACAGGACATCTCTTTACTGTTGTGTCCCCCAACACAAGGGCCTCAAGCGCTGATAGTATCTCTGGGTAATACCAGAGCTTAAAGAAATCCTAATGATATGCACTTCAGCAGTTGTGGTAGAAGAGGCAATTTTATTCTCAATCCTTCTTCTCAGGGACATACCTTTTAGAAGAGAAAAATGCCCCAAGGGAAGAAATGTTTCCTGTTCGTTCTCAATCTAGGGAATCTGCTCTGTGATGTTTACAATTATGTTGGATCATTAGCAAGGGGGAAAATAATGCTTTTGAAATGGTTTATATGCTTCTAAATGAATTTCTAACGGTGTGTGTCTTCTCATTCCATGGTTAGAGTGGACTGAGTCTCCCATGAACTCTGTGGCTTCGAACACAGATGCTGCAGAAATGGTAACAGCTGAAGTTACCAGGGAATGGGGTTCTGCCTATGAAATTTGAATGATTAGCAGTAGCAATTTCAGAGGGGTCGTTTTGCCCTCAGGATAACAGCATCTTTGTATCTGTAGTAGTCTGTATGTTATGTTACATAGAGGATCCTGCAAATTCTCTCAGGCAACTGACAGAATCAACATGCAGAGCTTCTCATACAGTCATGTTTGTACCCGTCTATATGTGCGGCTCTGCACTCCCTGCAATAAACACAACTGTTTATTTCAGTAATTACACTTTGAAATAAACGCCCACAGTGCGCTTAATTTTAATAAGCAATCTTTACTGGCTGTGCTCTCCCTCTTTCTGAAGGACAATTACGGCGCGGATTCTACACACAATGCAATTAACTAACGCTTTTAAAATAGAAGTAATTACTAGAAACATTTCAGAGTGAATCATAAAAGGCTTTGAAGGTACATCTACATATCACAGCTACAGGCTGCTTCTGTTTCTACTTGGATTTTTGGAAGCAAGTTCTGGACAGAGACACTGCATTAAGATTGCTTCACCCTGTCCCCTGTGTCTCATGGCGGGCAGGCAAAGGGACTGTAAATCTGCAGGCTGATCCCAGGGACTAGTGACAGGGCTGCTCTCCTGATTTCCTGGCAGAAAAGATTCAGACTTGCCTTCCTGCAGCTGCACTCAGGAATGTACCTGGAAGCAGCTGGTCACAGATTTAAGTTTGTCTCCTGTTTTTCTGTCTTTCCTGGCTCAGCTTTTCACCAGTGACAGCTCATTGACAATGAATACCTACTGGGCTGCTCCAGTAATCTTATAATGATGAGATGTTTCCTGTACACTTAAAGCCTTAGCATTCACAGAAGCTGACACACCTGGCTTAGCTGAAAGATATCGGTGTCACTTGTTGCCTTCACTTTCCAGGGATTACTCTATTTTTATCGAATTGTTGTGGGTTGGTGTGTGCGTGTTTCTCTGTTTGAATTTGTTTCATTTTAAGGAGGTGGGCAGGGGAGGGAACAGATAAAGTCAGCAGCTTTCCGGATCCCCACGTATCTGACATATATACATAAAACTCAGCAGGAAAAGACTAGATATAAAAAGGCAAGTTAGAGCAGAGATCATAGTAAATTATGAGCTGATTTGTTTACAGTTGCTGGAGGTGTTAAGTGGTTAAGAGCTATATGAGGAAGTAAAACCAAACAGCGGGAACGAAATTCAGAGTATTTCATTGCATTTGAACAGAGTATTTCATTGCTCAGACACCTTCCCTGCTCGCAGTGGGAGGTGAGATAAGAAAGCGAGCGCTCTGGAAATGCCTTTCACTCTTCTTCCTTTATCTCGCTTCCCTGCCGGATAACCCACAGAACGCGGCATTCCTGGATGAACCTCCCTCAGGAAGTAACCTGGCCGAGCGAGCCGGTCCTACAGGACTCCCCAGCACGGGGGAGGGCGGGCTGTTGGCTCGGGGGCCGCCAAGCGAGGCAGATCCCGGCCCGGAACCAGCAGCATCTCCCCGCGCCCCGGCTCCCCCGAGGCGCCGGTTCCCTGGAGCGCCGCGCTCGGGCCGGGGGAGCACGGGGCGCTGGGCGGGATGCGCGGCTCTGGACGGGGGCTCCGCTCCCGCTCCCGGGGCCGGGACGGGCGCAGCTGCCGCCCGGGGCTGCGGGACGCGGTGGAAGTGCTGCCGGTGGGATACTCACTGTTACGGTCGGATCCAGTGCTGGTGTAGTGCCTGCCTCCGTTCCGGGCTTGATTCAGCGTGCTGTTGCTGCTTGGGCTCGCTGCAGCGGGTTTAACAACGTGTGAATAAAGTATCTCTGTGGCATCGTTCTTGAAAGCCAAGTAGCTTCTCGTGAAGATGCAAGCCAGGAGAAAGCCATAGAAGTGAATGGCAGGGAGAAGCATGGCTGGTTCAGTCTGTGTCTGACAGAGCTGGATGAAATCTTTTCCTTCTGCTTCTTCTGAGTAACTCTGAAATTGCTCTTGAAGATTTCCTTTATATATTCAGGGAGGTTTGGCATTCATTCAGGTGTAAAGTTGTGGATAGCTTCAGAATGAAAACCCACAAAAGGGGTGGGATCCCTACATGAGCTGCGAAGACCTTTCACCAATAGGAGAGAAGACTGCAATAAAGGAGGAGTTAGATGCTCTAATTGCAGGATTCCTATTTGGGGCTTTTGAGGGTATCAGAAAACTCTTCGGCACCACCAAACAGCAGAATTCGAGCTGAGACCTAGAGACAGGCAGCTCTGCCCTGCCATTCCCTGTAGCCCCGTGTGCCTGGCACTTTGGTGTGATGTGATTAACACGGTGTCAGAATGAGTCTCTCCGGCTCCTGTTATGCAGTTTTATACTGTCTTCTCAAACCGAGATGAGCTCTGTAAGGATGCAAAAATTTATAGAACTGAAAGAAGACTGCTGGTTACACAAATACTGTCTGCAGTATACCAAGATCATTTAAAAAAATATTGTGAATAATTTAAAGCTGCCTCTAGATGCTTTAAATTATGCATCTTTGATCAACAGGGAGCACTGGAAGAGAAATTACTTGTTTTAGAGAAATATTCTCTCCCTGGTGTGCAAAGTTACAAGTATGTATCTCTGTATCACCACATAAAAAGTATCTCCTCTAGGATCTTAGTACAAACATATCCATATTCGTAGCCTCTCACCATGCTCATTCACCAAACTAGTCTTTTTTAGTTTGGTACATTGCCTAGAGCATTCTTATATTTTTAATGCATTATTTCATGTGATAAAGGAAACAAAGAGAAAACATGCAAATCTTTTTCAAATTTTCAGAAGAATAATCCTTACTTTGGCACACTGTTTTACTGTGTCACACACTTACTTGACTGTACATAAAATTACATGGCCCAAATCCAAACACTAGTGTGAACTGAGATGCTGCGAGTAGGTCAATGCTTGTCTATATCCTGGTGAATGTTCTATAGATTTTCGCTATAAATAAAACAACAGTGATCAACATTGAAAGCTCTAGTGTTCTAATTAAATAGAACCTTTTTCTTGGGAAAAAGCACAACCTTGCAGAGGGCCATATTATGTAAAGGTTAGACTCTAATCTCACTTACAGACTCTGTAACTGAATTGATGTCTATAGTCACACTGGATTTTATTGCTGTAATAAAAGCAGAAGTGGAACACAGTTACCTCTACTGCCAGGATCAAAATCTCAGTCATTCATAGAAGACAACTTTGTTTCATCCTAGTTGCAAGCAGACCTTTGTCTGTATCAGCAACACTTTCCTCTTGCATCACTAAGAAAGTTATCCTGGATTTCAGCAGAAGTAAGAACAGATCCATAGTAAGTGCCAAATTGATAGCCTTTGCTTAAAGGACACAGGAAAAACAGGAGTGTTGCAAGGTGAAGTGAATTTTACTGGCAGAGCTGTGTGTGGGGAAGTTGACTTGATTGCCTGCATATATTATGACTAGCCCAACCCAGTTCTGGAATAACAAGAATGTTGCAAGGCAGAGTGAGATCTTTCAGCAGAGTAATGTATGGAGGAGTGGGATAACTGCTATCCCCTGACAGAGCTCCAAGTTCCACTCTCATGGATCACCTAATTCAACCACAAAAGCAAAGATGTGCATTTTGCCTTCCCTTGAAAAAAAAAGCTTTCTTAAGCAAATTATCGAAAAAGATATGTACATTACAGACCATTAATATTTCAGCATTTTTTTTTCAATAGCAGTGAACCAAAGGTCTACTTTGTTGATGTTCAAGTCCTGCTTCATTTTTTCTCATACTCACAGATCATACAGATCTTCACACATCTCACCTTCCCTGCAGGATAGTCTCTGTGCTGAATTGAGCCACTATAATTAAAAGCATGGAACCAATTTTCCAGTTATCCCCAGTACCTGTGTATACCAGTCAGGGGACCTCTTCCTAGTACAGAGATTTTCCCACATTAGACAAGACTTAAGAAAGTCAGAAGTTTCCTTGAGAACTGTTTTCTTTGAAATAAGGCATATAATCTTCTCACAGGGAAAATGAATGAGGCTTTGCAGTGGTTATAGAACTGCCTCTACAAGGAGCTTGCTAAGCCTTTACAGCTTTCAATGAAAGCTAAAGATCATCCTTTCAAATTTAGTCTACATGAAACCATTAAGTTTGTCACGTAGGTCTCTTGGTCTTGTCACTCAGAGAAGGAAGACCTCAAGACAACCCTCTCACATCCTTTGCAAAGGAAAAGTTTGGCCCTGATTTTGCTCTGAGAAAGAGAATACAGATTACCTCATTTTTCTGTGCACTAGACACAGAGTAGACATTACTTTAATTTCATTTGTATTTTCCATTTGTTAAAAATATTGTATGAAAATATCATGATTTCAGTTTCTTGATCAGTACTGTCAGCCTCCATGCTTGGAGACATAAGCAGGCTTCCGAGGAGTTTGTCAGTTAATTTGATTTATAGTTTCTTAAGTCTAGAGCTTGCAGTCTTTCACTTTTTCTGAGTCTCCCTGAGAGATATTAGAAGTTGCTTGAGAGGAAGCAATTCTGGTCAGTCAAATTTGGTTATTCTTCCTGAGTGAACTTTGGAATCAAAAGGTACTTCTTGTTGCTTAGCTCAGAACGAGTTCCCGGACTTAACATATTTTTTGCTATCATTAGTTAGATGTTGTGACAAGTTCACAAAGGTGAAGGCTGTAAGTTACCACTGTACCCTCCAAAACAGACTTACACAATTGTATAGTCTGTCCTCATTCTAGTCAGATTCAATGGTTTGTTTAGAAGATTGCTCTGCTTAATCTGTAATATTTGCCATAAGGAATATATTACACAAGGTCTTTGAAGTCTGTACTGGCTTCCTTTTTGCCTCTGGGCATAACTCAGGATGTTCTTATTGATCTATAAAACCCTATATGCTTTGAGTCCTAGGCAATAAATTCTATCTCCTTTATCTTCCATTATGATGCTCAAGATCAGCCAGGGCATACTGACTGTACCTGAGTGTCTGGAGAGGTTGAATGCTCAGTGTGAAAGGTCCAGGAGACTGGATTTCACTGCTCCTAAGGATCCAAGAGAGCTTCATTCAGCTGCTTGGCATAGCGTAAAGGCCATTGTTTAGTCAAGTGCTTCAAAGGTGACTGTGGGGAAGGCACAGGACAGAAACCCATTAACTAGATTAATTTAAATGTTTGTACATATACCCAGAAATAAAGTGCTACATTTAACTACCCACTTTTTTCAACTTAACTGCTCCTCCTATCTTAACAGCCTTGCTTCTGAGTGAACCTAAACATAGTGGTAAAGCCATCCATCACACTCCAGAGAGAATGGTATCCAGAAATATCCACACCTTAACTCTTGCCTTTTCCATTTTCTGTGATGGAAAAAACACTTTTCTCTCAATGGATGTGGAATTAGGCATACATTCTGTAAAGATCCCAGATGAGAATTCCCTTCTTTATGGTCATTTATAAGTCTGTCAGGATCCCATCCTCCATGTTTCTTAGACACTATAATGATGTCCAAAGGGCAAAGTTTTGTGCAGAGTGCACACACCTGTCTAGCAGCACGAAACAGCCACAGGGAATAGAAGGGTATGCGCTGACAAGTACAAATGACTGTCAGAGAGCCTTGTCTTTGCAAACTGCATGATCACTGCACATGCACAAAATAAGAAGGAATCCTCAATTTTTCACAAACTTAGGCCTGTCCTGGTTTAATAATGACAGGAAAAGGCCAGAATTAGAATGAAGGCACCATGGAAATAAAGGTTCACAATTTGGTTTTATATTTTTATTTTTAATCCCAAAGAGAAGACCATTGGAGCACTGCACTGCCGACTTGTTTTCAGAGGCAGATACTTTGAGAGTAAGTATAGGCTCAGACAAATGACGGCAGAAAAGAAACTGACATTTATTACTTTGCACCTTAAAACAGAAATGACTGTCAGGTTATTTTCTGTTAAGCAATAAGCATATTAGTAATGTACTTCAAAGCAGCATAAAATGTGATTTGGAGGATGATAAGAGAACTTGTCTGAAAGTGAGGTAAAATTGTAATAAGTGCAACTGTTGAGAACTTGTAAGCTGTTGTGCAACAAGTTAGCTTAATTTTAAAGCTCATACAGAAAACATGTTAGAGAACCAAGATATTCCCCCATGCTGCAAATTCTAAAACCAAAGATTTTTTGAATACTTTTTTCTATAAAGATAGAGGGTTTTATATACAGACACTTTTTAATTTCCTAATGAAATTACATTTGAGAGATTAAATGGAAAACATAACATATATTCTTATTAGGAAGAATGACTAATTAGTTCCGATTTATGTCTTCTTCATCTTCTTAAGATGCCATATTACAATTTTATTTTTTCTCTACTTGCTCTTATACATAATGTAGATAGAATAATTTAGGTCAAGCTGTGGCTTCAAAGGAGGCAATTTATCACTTTTATCAAAAAAGACACTGAAAAGGGGGAAATATCTAATTTTTTTTTTAATTCTAGAGAAATGTACAGTAGAATGAAGAACTGTCTGTGCTAATTATAATTGCCACCTCTTCTTAAACATTTGCAGTAAGATTTTAACACAAGATTGAAGACAACGTGGCTCATCATCCAAAACATGATTTATGATTTCTGCATGTGTTGAAGAAGAAAAACCAAATATATTTCACAAATAAATAAAAAAAAAAAGAATAACAGCTTGTCCACTCAGGATGACATTTTTGGAAACTCTTAAATGACACTGAAATGTAACACTTATATTTTAAAGAGATTTAGGGCAGTAAATATGGATTTTTTTTTTTTTGTAATACACATAGACACTGAAGTCAACTGGACTTCAGTATCTACATACTTTCTAAAGTGTTGCCCTAAGGAGTGAAAGTCCTATTGATTTTCAGTGAGCCAGTCACTTAAATGCTTTTGAAAATTTTACCCTCAGGTTAAAATTCTGAAACTCCTACTCAATGTTAAACAGGCAAAGTCCCATCAACATGCCCTAGTTGCAAATAAAATAGAAACTGAGTAAGGTTTTTGAAGTCTGACTTGTTTCTTTACATGTAATTAACTGAACTCTTAATATATCACTATGTTTCAGTAAACTGCTTTGTGTTTCTAATTATGTGGTCTGAAATGATTACAGTGTATTTAAAAAATGCACACTCTACAACAAACCAGCTAAGAGAATCTGGCACAGTGTCAGGATTTCCGAGGCAAACACTTGCCAAACCTGTTGTTAGATCCAAAGTCATAATTTAAAAACAAGCCTACAAGGTATCTAGAAGAAGATCGCTCTTCCCTTCCTTCTGCACCATCTCCCACTCCCTTACAAGGGAATCACCTTACCTTATCAAAACGGAACAGTTACTGACGTTTGTCTCCTGGTAGGAAACCTATCCCTACTACGTTCAGATTTTAGATTTTGACTAGTGCACATTCTTGTTAAAGAAATAAAGTTACCTTCACCAAGAACATCCAAATTCTTCAATCAGATAAACATGCACAACTCCCTGCTGAAATTAAGGAAGTACCTGAGGGCAAAACCTGGCCCCAAATGAGAATTTTAATAATTGTAATACTGTGTAATCCTTTCCCTGCCAAGAGACAGAAATGGCTTGTTCTGCACAACAAACTCACAGACTTACCACGCACTCAGTATCAGGGTTTTGCTTTTAGCCCATGAACCACAGTATATTTGATCAAAGTGTATAGAGCTTATTTTATTAAAATTAATCCATCCAATACAATGGTGCATTGGTACAGTACTGAGAATCTCTTATTTGCACATGTTGGATCTGCTATAAACCAGCAAATGTTTCCACATTATCACCCCAGACACAGTTTTAAACACTGGGAATCTTAATTAACATGGAAATCTGTCTTCTCCAAGGATTTATCTTGATGTGTTGGTTTTACTCTTAGCTACTGAGCATATTTCCTCCCTACTGAAGTTAGTTTCAGTCACCTAGTTCTCTTTTAAGTCTCAAACTGTTTCATGCAATAAATAAATGAGTCAGCCTGAACAAAATTAAGACATAGAACCAAGTATCACCTGACTACACAGACACTACAGCCCACTCCAGACTTCCTTTCTAGCAATTTTAATTATTTTGAATTCACACGTAAAAGAAAATGTAAAAGAAAGAGCTGATAGATCCCTGCTGATTGAAAATCTCCTCACTGGAATGCTCTAGGATCTCTTTTAAAACATAAAATTATGTTTTTACAAAAGTAAAGCTTAATAAAACTTACTATGACTACAGTAGAACTTTAACTAATAAAGTGGCCATATACACACCAAGAGTTCGGTTTCTAAAATCCTAGGGCTAAGTGCCTAATAGTTTTCTAGGCATTTTTACAGTGAGAACATTATCTTGTTGTTGTTGACTCATGTCACTCACAAATGTAATACATAGAAACATGTACAGTCAGTTTGGCGAAGAGTGAAAAATGCTATTGCCGAAAAGTTGAGAGGTGGAAATAAATATTCAGTACGTTCTACCCATTCTCTAGGTTCTATGTAAAATTTAATATCAAAATGCTTTAGGGAAGAACAAGAATAGCAATTCTTTGCAGCAGATGTCAAGATTTCAAAATCTTTTTTTCAATCCAAGTCAGAAAAAAATCCTCACATTCTGAGATTCTTTACAGAAGAAATTTCAGATAAAGAAGAAAATCTAACCAAATGTTACTATTTTGATTTTTTCTTTGATTAATCTTGACTTTTAATAGTGGTATTTCAACAGCAGCAGGATAATCCCTGCCTTAAGCATGGTATTAGGTTTTAAAGGATTATTTATCTTACCTAAGCTTAGAAGTCTCTCAGTGTACCTTCATGGTAATAAGTAAGCTGTACTTGCTTGATCACAGAATTTTAAGCAAAACTATCCTCTAGCCTGAAGTACAGTGGGATTTCAGTCTTCATCTAATGCTTTATATATCTATATGATCACAACAGATAAGCATTTTAAATTAAAATATAGTTAAAGTAATATGGTTACAAAACAACTTGACGATGAGGCCACTGCCAGCACAGATCATCAGCAATGATTATTTTTAAATGACTGCTTCTCCAAAGATTAAACTTAGTCCATACTGTTCAAAACTGGTTATAACAGTAGCTCTTGTCATTGTTGACCTCACATCACTGTCCAGGAATTAAACAGGCTTCACAACAAATGCGTGCTACCCCATATTCAAAACCTTGTGGCTATTTATGCCTGTAACCTTCAGGCAATGAAGATGTTCTTTTTCCAATGCAAAGCGTGACTGTTGTGAGTGACATTTATTTTGGGACTTCAGTCTTCAGTCTATTTCGAATTACAAACTGGTTTAGATGACATATAAACAGTATTCAAGAAAGGAAATGTCAGAACATTCTGTTTGTTCACTTGGCCTTTCTTGCAATTCTTCAAAGCTTTTCACAGGGTTGCTTTTCTAAAATGCATCCTAACATGGAAACGTTAGACAAATAAAGCTTTCATAACTGTCAACATCTGAGTTTGTTTCTCAGGAGGAATATTTCCAATAAATTTTCACACTGAGGAAAAACAGAGTAGTGTCCTCCCTTCTAGGGGTTTTCATCTGAAATGTAGCTCTCGTCTCACACATTCATGCTTGCCTGATTTAAATAACAAAACCATTTTTACTGTAAATGGACAATTCTGCAGGTGAAAATCCCTGGCCTGATTCTTCCCTGATGGTAACTAGACTGGCCTCCTGAAAGTCTAGGAGGTGCATATTTGCTTCATAAGGTTGGATATATCGAGCCACTTTGGTATACACAGACAGTAAGAGATGATGTTTTGCTTAATTTTTGTTTTTCTCATTACTTGCTACCTTTGCTACTTCTAAGGAGGTAGGATCATGAAATATGTCTTCAAGCTTCCCTTCAGAGTTTTGCATCACAGATGCTCACACTTACATCTACCTCTTGTATAGATGAATGGAATTAGCACCCCATGCTGAATCCCTCCTTCTCTTTTTCCATTGCAAACTCTGGCAAGCTGTTGGATCATAAGGGGTGTGATAATGACTGCCTGTCATTTCCATGTCTGTCCACCTGGTTACATTGTGCAGGCAGCACCTTGAGCAACCAAGGTATGTCTCCAGAGAATTTTTGGCACACTTGAAGAGAGGAAAAGCACTGGAGATGCTTATGAAGGGTACATACTTGCACAGTGTCAGAAAAAGCCAGTATAACATGCAGGTCCAGGAGGCGATTTGGGAACAAATTTTATAAAATAGGTATTCTGATGGGATTCCGGTAGGTGCTAATGCATTTTGCACTGTTATGTCAAAAATCAGTGGAAAAGAATTTTGGTTGTTTCAGTGACAAAGTCCCTGTTACTGTAGAACTCCTTACAATAGTAAAGAACCGTATCTAAGGGTTTGTTCCTTTAAATAAATTATATACAAGAAAATTAATTGAAAATTACTTCTATATGTACAAGAAGTTATAGCATAATTTCTGTTTGATAGGTGTAGAGGATGTCAGTAAATGCTAATATATCTCAAATGCCTCCATGAACTTTTAGATTTTGCCCACTTGAGGCTATACCCAGTTTTACAACTGCTTTTTACTTGAACTGTACCACATTTACATATGTAGTCTGTTATAAATTGTGCATAGAATAGATATTTTGTGCTCCTTCTAAAAAATTATATGGACAACATAAAAAAGACTCTTATGCAGAAAAAAATATTTTGTTCTGGGCAACCCAATACATAATTCTTGTCAACATTCACTATCATTATAAGGTCTGTTAAAAAAAGAACTGAAACTGAAATGCTGGAGCCAATTTATTCATTAATGACTTTCTCTGTTCTTAAGTGACGAAAATTGTTAATTCATTACTATTAATTCAGTCAACAAGTATAAACAAAAATGAAGGGATATGATGGTTACTAAGGACAAAGGTATATATGGCCATGAAATGCATCTCATTTTACATTCTAGAAAACACTAATTTTCAAAAATAAGCTGTTTAAGATATATCATTTGTTTTATAAACTGTCAGAAGGAAAATCTATGCATTAAGTGTCCAATTTGAATCCTGCTGAAGTCAATAGAAATCCTTCAATTGTCTTACAGGGAGTCAGGTTTAAAGCCTCCATGCAGTAAAACACTCACCAAGGGAGTAGCTGGCTGAGTTCCGATAATCTGTGTTCAGAGCGTGCACATTAAAATAACCCAAAACATTTTTCCAACAGGTGGCACATAAGATCTTGTAGTCTAAAACATAAATACAGCAATGGCATGTCACCACCAGCCCAGGAAACTGGTATTTAACCAGTTTGGTCTAAAAGGCCAATAGAAACTTTAACTGTCTATAGGCAGCAACCAGTGTGGTCTTTTTATTAGCTTTTTTTTAATTAGCATTATTAGAGTCACATTTCCATGTTAAAAAGAAACAATATATTTATGCCTAGCATGGTTATAAAATTATTGATTTATCCAGCTTATTAAAACAGTTTACATTTTTTCACTGTTTCCATTACTTAATGTTTATTACTAATGTCAGCACACTTGTGCTAATTATGTGATGGCAGTCCTTCCCAAATGCTCGTTCCAAACATGTGGGGGAGGACTTTGTCACATTCTTCCTGACAGAAGTCTAGTGTGCTTTGAGGTCATTAGTGAATGCATCATATCCTAGAAGCCCCTTCCTCCCCAGTATGCACTTCTGCCTATGGACCTTCAGCACTGAGACTCCAATTTCAATCTCATGCCACATGCAGTAATGCCACTATAAGAAATCTGGGATTGTCCTTGAAAGGGAGGTTTGGGAATCTTCCCATTTCCATTTGAGTCCTTTTTGTATCACTAACTGTTCTTTGTTTTGATGCAATAGGTAATGCAGCAGTGACTTAATACCATGTCACCACATAGGACTTAACACCACTTTGTGAAACTACAATACCTAAAAAAACTTCAAAATATCTTAATTATCCCAAACAAAAACATCAAAGGAAGGAAGACAGTCCCAAGAATATAGACTCCACTTAATGTAATCTTACTTCAGGATTACTCTTGGCTATTAAGGTCCTTTTTGGCTAGGGATATTGCAGAGATTGAAGTTGCTCATTGTTTTCCTATTACCTTCAGCAAAACAGCTGAGGAGCAAGAACACTGAGTTTGCTCTCCAAATCTAGCTTTTGTGGCACACGTAATCTTTGCATGGTAAAAGTTCAGTCTGTATCCTGAACCCTAATTGGTTTGGCTCCAGCATCAAAAGTTGATGGTGTACTTGAAAATCTCTCATTAATCTAATCTCATGATTTTGGGGCCATTACAGTGCTTTTTATGTCTAGGATTTGCATCTCTACTGTCAAGCATGTGGGGATCTCAGAATATTCTCAAGACCTAACTCTCCCATAATTCACACCACAAACCCTTTAACTAATACCAAGGCGTCATTTTAGCATGAGTGCCAGGAGGTGGAAAAACTCTTGCTACACTCAGAAACACTGATTATACTCAGTGGCTTTGTGTGGGCCAAGCTTTTCTTCAGGCAGCCTGCCTGGCCTGCACCCAGGCAATATCAATCATAGTAATGGCTTATCAGCTAATACTGGAAGGTTGGTTTTCTTTATAACAGTGTAAATTATTTAAAGTCAAGCTGTGAGTGGGCTATGTGCAAAAGCAGAGATGGAAAATTTGCGGGACATGTGGCTTAGGGTGAGCGTGTGTGCAGTCAAACCCACTTTTCAGTTTGTAGTCTAGACATGGCCTTATGGCTTGGATTTGGAAATACTGAACCTCACGGAGATGAAAGTAGGATTTAAATACCCTAAGGCAGGTAGGTTGGAATGTGGAGAAAACCTAATAATGCAGGTTACTTTAATGTCTGCAGTATGACTGTGGTCAACCCCACTCCTTTAAATGGGGAGAGGGGAATTTCATGTCATCAAAATTTGGCAGGTACTATTCAAGATAAATAGTTTGAATCTCTAGTGACTGTGGTTTGGAAACAAAATTAAAGTTTCTGATAAATTTCTGTAAATTTTCTTTCCGAATGTTCAGCTAAACACAGCTCCTCTCTGCTGGCAGCTGTAATAATAAAATATTTTACATTTATAAAGTGCTTTTTATCCTGAAAAGTCCCAACAGACTTTGTAAACTGCATTCAATCAAAATCACCTAAATGTGACTAAACTGCATAGGGAGCAACAACCAGACATGGAGGCACAATGTATACCTTGTACCACAGAAGTTTTGGCCAAGAACACTAGACTAAAATTCTACCACTATTGCAAGAATAATATGTTTTTTTTATTTACAGGAAATGTCCAGGACCCCAGATTTTTCAAAATACTCAGTTAATTGTAAACTTTACCACTCCAGGAAGTACCTGGGAAGATAGAAGCAGTGAAATTATTTGGTTGGGACTGGAATGGTAGTAGTCTGTGTGTCTTGAAGCTAACGCTTAGAGTATCAGGCTTTCCTTGACAGATATATGTGGATATTAGTTCCTATGTATTGCATGCAGATGATACAGTTGCCAGGTACAAAGCCTTCATGAGCCTGCAGACAAGCAAAAGAACTTTCCTACAGGAGAGTGATGAACTGTATGTTACTAGCAATCATTTGCCAGATTGGTATGCTCTACTAAAAAGAAAATACTAAACATAGCAGTAATTTAGACAGAAAAGCAGTACTGCATGTAAGCAACTAATACAAGTACTAGTGTCAGGTGAATGTATATGTTAAAATCATGAGCTATTTTGTTACAGTGGAAACAAATGGAGGATATAGTGAGTGCTCTTTTTGTTAGTTAACAGAAGTGTCCTATAGAATTGTATTTTAGCCCAAGAATGCTCAATACAAGCTAGGACCAAAGTGTACACTTCTTTAGAAGCAGGAACTCTCGTGCATAAGTGAGGCAGGATTGAGCTTGCTGAAGAGTAGCTGCACCATTCACTGAAATGCTGTTAATTAAGACTGGAAAAGTAAAAGACTTCATATATGGCATTAGAAATACCAAAACAAATTGAATCTGTACTTTTGTATATTGAGTCGAAAGTCTCAACAAAATAAAAATTTATTTCACCAGAAGAAAGAGATTACACTGATTCTTGGGTTAGGTACCTCAATCCTGCCAAAGGGCCAGTCCTTATCCAAGATTTTTATGTAAATTATCAATAGAATACTTATGGACAAAACACAATTCATATGGTACAGATATTAAACATGTATATAAAACAGTTTAAAATGTACATTTGCTTCTTCCCTTTCAAATTGTAAACTAAAATCTACATATTTTCCTGGTTTTATCCCTTTTTTTTTTTAAATTAGTTTTTGGAAGAATTTTCTTAAAATTGAACCAATTTCATTTTAAAAGAAAGGAATGATAGCATTTGATGTTGCTTCTTGGGACCTATTATTCATTAAAATTGTTTTTTAGTTTTCCACACATGGTCTACTAGCCAAGTTGTGTGTGTTGTTCCGTGCCACAAACTATAAAGGCTTTATAAGGTATTTGTTTCAAGGATAACTCTTTACAAAAACAGGAGAAAAATACTCTCTTTTTAAGTATGTGGAATGCAATTTTTTCTTGTTTCTGAGTTTGTATGAGAAGCATAACACAAGGAAAATTGATTTTGGATGAAGTCTTTAAAAGAGCCAAGGAAAACCAGCTGTCCACTTTAGTTGGTTCACAAGGATGGTTTATTTTCTGTCAGCTGGACATTTATCTAAAAAAGACAGTCATTAAAGCAAGGCACTATTTTTCTTAGAGCCCAAGAATCTGAGACTATGAAAGCCACAAAGATTTACGCAAATCAATAATTCTAAAGACTACAGATATGGCAAGATAATTGACATACACAAGAAAAGTATTCAAATGTTATTTGTTACTCTTTTTTAATTGAACGATCAAACAGAGCATGGGTCCAATTTTGCTTCATTTCTCAAAGCTTTTTTTTAAGATTGGAAGGCCAGGGGAGATTGCTAGGTAATTTTATACAGTACATCCAGGTTCTTTTGTATTGAACTTCATTACCTGTGTTTGACTAAAGAATGTGTTTCAGAAAGACACTGAAATGTGAAGGAAGACTTCAGCAGATGCAAAATCCATTCGCTTCTGCTAATTTGGACATTCACCCTTGCAATTAAGAATATATATCTTATCTGTAGCCTGATGGTTTGGGCTTTCATTTTCTGGCCACAAAAAGACTTCTCAACTATTATACTACCCAGCACTTTCCCTTGTAAAGGTACAGGCCCACTTGGTTTCAGTGACCTCTTAAGTATTCTTTTATTTCTCTCTCATTTATCACTGTTCAGTCTCTCAGATAGTACCAAGCTACTCAGCTGAACACAAAGGAGTTATTTTGGTCTCTAAGAATACGGCATGAGGCCTGATATACACAGAGTACAAAACACCAAGGCATTCATGACAAAAACCTAATATAAGAACAGTGCTGTCAAATTCTCAGCAGTGTCAGAGTGAAGGACACGTGGATAAAAACAGTCATATCTGCGCCTACCTTTTAAAAGCTTTACTTCACCATGCAAATAGATACCTCTAGAAAATTAATTAGTTAAGGTGGACTCCCCTTGCCTCTTATAACAAGAAGTAGGTCTGTTTCAGACTGATTGCTAATTTTTCATGGAATACTGGTAATTAGTACGTCTGCACAGTCCATTTATGGATTCTCCCTGGAAACATCTCAGAGTAGAACTTCCAGATTCATTAGACTGATCTCATTGAAACGTACTGGTTTATGAATAAGAACATTGTCTTTGGTTCTAAAGCTGTACACAAACGGGAAGTTGGTGCTCTCAGAGGCATGAAACAAATACGTTCCTAGAACTTGTGGGATGAAAGTTGGTGCCATTTGATGTGAACTGGGAGCAAGGTTATGGTCTTCAGGAGAGTACTGTGATTTCACACCAAAATTTCCATCCCCTAGATGTCTATTTTGTTCGTATTTTATCAGGGCAAACTCATGACTCTGCAGAAGGCCTTAGCAATTACATTAATGCTCCACATAGCAGAAGAGTGCTACAGTCCAGGTGCATACCAAGGAATAAAGGCAGTGAATGCAGACATTTTAAACCACTGAAAGGTACATATAGTTGCTCCTCATGTTTCATAAGTCTGGTAGAAGTCACTGAAAAGTAAAGAACCTCAAACTTTTACTAATAAACAAGGATTAAACAAAAAGATTGGAAAATAATCAGAAAATCAGAGATGGAATACAGTGAATAAAAAGATGGAGCATAGATTCAAATAAGGTGCTAAATATCTTCATATCATCATTAATCACTTTTATATCAAATTACGACCTCTACCTCAGCCATTTCATAAAAATCTATGACTTAAAGCCAAAAGAAGCCTGAGTTCTTGGGTTTATTGCTTTGGTTTTTTTCTCTTTGTGTAACTATCATTTATTTGTCATCCTAGGCCAGTTCTCTACACAGGAGATCACTCACCACAAATCACATTGCTTGAGAAGAGGCTAAAAGATGGATAAGGCCAAGACATACAGCTGTGCTGAAGAAATTTCTGCTGGGAAAAGGATTTAAATGCACAGGGCAGGAGCAAAGGGAGCCATTGAACCATGAAACCACCTCCTGAACTGTGACAGCTCTAGAACCTACCTCCTCACCCAAAACAGATGGAAAGGCACACCAGGAAAAGAAACATTGATGGTCTTCGAAGTTAATTAAATCAATCACAAATGTCTGTGTGGGATCTACGTGGTATGTAGTTAACCTTTCTTTATCCGTGACTATGTATCCTCTCTTTCAACAGAGAAATTGCCCTTTAACAGTAGTTCTCATTCTGCAGAGGACAGAGGAAACAGTAAAGGAGAATATCTTGGTGAGAGCAATAGCAAAGGTGAGGGGAAAAATTTGAAAACCTGTGTAAGTTATATTAAAGTGTTGAGCACTGTAGTTCTTGCTGACTCAGCAGATATGGTTAGGCACATGGTACAACTGAGAATCGGACAGCTGATTTAAGACCCAGCTTTAGACTCCTCACTTTGAAAAAGTATTGAAAGTGTTGGCTTAAATATCAAGAATTTATGAAGCAGTTTGTATAACCTATTGCAATGAGCTCCTTCACTTTAGCTGACACATATATTATGAACAATGCACTAGAGGAACCACAGATTCGATTTTTATTTCTATTTGTTTTTTCCTGTCTTACTATTTTGCTAGTAAAGAATTTAAAGTGATACAGTATTCTTTCATAAACACTGAACCAGATTGCACTCAAATACACACCTATAGCCACATTCAGTACAAAAGCTTAAATTCTCATCTTCTGGATTTCTGTGAGATTGTTTTAGTCTGTCACATTTCCTTTCCCTATTGTTACTACAACCTCCATGGGGTACCATAAGTGAAGATTCACCAGAATGCTCCATTGTAAGATCTTCCTTTTGTGCTGGTTTTTGTCCTGGCAGGAGATAAACCATCTCCTTCACTCTGTCTGGGACACAGATGGGTATGGGCAACATTCTTCCACTATTGAGTCATTAATCAAAAGGATCTATTTTTCCACTTTTTAGTGGCTTCCCTTTTTCAAATTTTTGTCATTGAGCAGACTGTTGAAAATTTTCTATTTATATAAGCCTGAACTTTTCCTAAACCAGCTTGAATTAATTAATTTAGTGTCAATATTTTCTAAACCATGAAGATTTTCTACAGTTCCAATAAAATATGGACACTTGAGAGTTTCCTGCCTACATTGCTCATTGAAAGATAAAAATGGGCAAAATGTAATTCATCAATAAAGAGCACTGTTTACCACTTTTTTTTCCAGATATGGCAGTTTGATAAAATGTAAAATATTTCCTTGAGCATTCAAGTATCTAAAAATGTTTGTGAATTTCAAAACTCTGATGTCAGTGTTTGTGAAATAGATGTACAACCCTTCCTCATTCATTCAGGAGGGTCCAAAGGGCTATGTTGTGGACCACCATATGGTGGATAAATGTAGTGAAAGCATATGTTTATATTTGCAAACAAGTTCCTCTTTTTTTTCTTTGTTCTATAAAATTTGGTTTTGCCTAGACATTTTACAGTTTCCCTAAGCTTATCCATTCTCATGCTAAAGGAAAGTTAGAAGTGCTATTCTAATCAAAATCCTTCACAAGCACAGCCTCTAAGTAACCCAGACCATCAAACACCTCTCTTCATAAAGTACTGAAATGTAACTAATTTTGAGTGTTGTTGATACCCATGGCAGCATTTAACCACTGACATTTTCGCCTGTGCTTCTTCGGTATTTATCATGCTTTTATCCACATCACAAAGCAATCTCAAAGCATAGCAACCAGGTAGCTTTTGAATGAGATTAAACTAGAAGATATGCTCCAAAAGCACACCTTATCTTCTCCAGCCATATGACCAGGCTAGAAACACCTTCCTGAAACATGTAATGTGGATGTCAAGTTCTCAGCACTAACCTTTTCATGGCACAAATCCTTTTCCCGCACTACTTACTAATGTAGACATCATTTATGTGGCTCACCCAAACCTACTTACAGAGCAGAGACTACTTTGATGGGCTTTGCAAATCTGACTGGAAATTTCAGTCCATCCAGCAAAGTGAACTACAACATGGAAACAAAACTGGGCCAGGCTCCTCTATGCTTGAGGATTTGTTGCATGTACCTCAGGTATGCAATGTAGTAGCTAAGTAAAAAGCCCTGGATCAAAACTTTTCTCCTTAGTCACACAGAATCCAGAACAATTAACTTCCAGAATATGCCTTTTTTTTAACCCTTGGTGTGGTAGGATGAATGTTTTGAGAGATTTCCCCAGAAGCAGAATATTCTACTGAATTTCCTAGCAGGAACGAAAGAATTTTGAAGAAGAATTTTGAAGAGAGCATTATTGATAATGTACGTTATACATTTGCCTGAAAAATTTTTTTTTCTGCTATGTTTTTATTTCTCATTAAGCACACAAATAGAGAGATAGGTTGTCTTTTTTTAAATTAAAAAAATGGAGACAGAATCGCATCTGTGTATAATTACAGCTGAAAATTTGCAGATCTATTGTGAGCTCATCCTCAGCAAAACCACACACAATCACCCCGTTTTTATGGCAACAAATAGCCTGGACTTTTACACATCATATATGTAAAATAAAGCGGCATGTTGCAAAATATTACCAGCATCACTGTGTTTCTAACGAGCTATAATATATTTCTGTATGCTGGTTTCTAGGTTAAGCTTGGCTGCAAATTTGTAAGCACATGGAACCATGTAGCACTTTCCCCTTATATGATACAATAAAGAACCTTAAAATACACAAGCTGTATATTTAAAACAAAGTAACCACAAATTCTTACAATACAGAAAGCAACAGTATTCCTGTAAAGAGAGAACATCATTTACAGAAATTACTTTTACTAGGCACACCCAATTTTGACTTTTATGAGGCCCAGATAAGTAACATGGATTTCTTAAGTTATTTTAACAACAAATTGAACTTTCCATTCACTTTTAGTATTAATAATGCCTATCAGACTGATGCTTCCATTTACATAAAGCTCTTAATTTCATTTTAAGAATATAGGACAGGTTTTACTGGGTCAGACCAATGGCCTATCCAGGCAAGTTTTCTGTCTCCAGCAGCAGCAATAGGAGAAGCTATTCAGAGCCAACAAACCGAGCTGTTCTCAGAGGTCCATTCTTCTTTCTCTTCCTACAATACCCCACTGTCTTGCCAGGGTCGCAAAAGGCGCATCCTCATCCTATCATGATATTGTCCATCTATTTGTCTAATCCCTTTTGGAACCTCCTCTTTTCCCCTGAAATTCCATGTGATAGCAAGTGCCAGAAGTCCACTACTTTGTGTTTAAATAAATGCTTTTTAGATTTGTTTTAAGCTGATGTTCTATTATTTTCCAGTTCTCATATTATAGGAAAAAATGAACAGAAGTTCTGCCTCTACCTCATCCATAATTTTCATGACTTCGTAACCCTTCACCACTTTTCTTCCCAGCCTCCTTCTTTCATTGTTGAAGACTCACAAACTTCTTTGTCTCTTCACTTAAGGTGCTCAATTGCATAATCATTTAAGTTTCCCTTAGAGCTACATGCTTTTACGCAGAATGCCAAGGCATTTTTAAATTTTTTTGAGAGCTTCTCAGCAACTTTGGGATTCAACTGCCATACTGGTGAAAAGAAAACTGAAGCTTTTCATATTATCAATCTGATAGTTACTTTGCTAGTATGACAGGTAAATTCCCTATTGTTTATTCCTAGAGATTAAAAAAAAATACTTCTGGAGAATGTAGTTTGATTTTCTTCCCTACTCAATTCAACCTACAATTTTATACATAAGTATTCATTAACTTAAGATGTAATATTTTGAAGAGTACCTCATTTTTCCTTTAGCAGGCTAATATATTTAGCTGTGTTTCAGTAATACTTACACTTTCCTCCAATATGCTATTTGCTTATTCCTTTAATGCATTTATCTATATCTACAGCTCTTTTAATTATGTTAGGCTCTCCTGGAATGTCTTTAAAGTGTTTCTCAGAGACTCTGAATCATGTATATTTGTTGCCTTCTCTGACACTCAGTATTTCTTCTGCTCTAGCACCTTAGCTGTACACAGGTGTTGAAAACTTTCCTTTTTGCTTTTAATTGAGCCGTGTTTTTTTCCACCTTGTCTGTTAGAGATTTAATTTTGCATTAGTAACAGGTATTATGTACAAGTACAGAAGCCTATGGCCACAGGTAGCTATCTTTTTTCTTCCAGGAGAAAAATACAAGCACTGTGCTGACTGTTAGTGATTTACAGAACACAAAGGCCTCATTCATTCTCATTTTAAGGTCATCGCTGTGTGATCTTCTTTGAACAACTTGCAGATAAACATCAAGAAGGCCTCATGAATAACAATGACTAAACTGTCAAGGCAGTAGTAGTATGATTGAAGAGAGCATCCTCTAAATGCAACATATACTGAGGAATGTGGAGAAAACTTCCATGTCTTACAGCTGTGATAAAATGGGAAGTGCATTTTTAATTTAAAGGTGAAGTGGAATACTGATTGGAATCAAGTCTTAAACAAATGGCTTATTTAGCCAAGAAGAGATGGGGGGTTGCATTTTGAATAAAGCAGAGTGATGTGCAGGAAGCTCGGAGGATATAGGATCATTCTCTGTCTCCTTTGTTCCTCTGTGGGAGGGAACTTTATAGAATTCAAGAAAATTCCTTGATGGTGCTGCTATTTCATATGAGCACACTGACAGGATGCACAGTTTGGCACAATTGTCTATTTCTGATCTGAATTATAAATGTCAGTGGTGGCACAGATCCAAACTGACCTATACTGGTGGAATAATTCAAGCAATTATTCAGGGAATGGTAGTGCAAACACTATTCGTTCTTTAGGTCTGGAGTTCAAAATGCTGCAAAAATCTCATGGTATGCTGCACAATCATGAGTTCCATGCTGCACATGCAGATTAATGATGTGGTGAGGTATCTCATGAGACCGAGACAAGAGACATACAACAAGGTCCCAAGGAGTGATAAACCCAGTTTATTTAATTCCTAAATAAATTTCACAGATGTGGGACACGTGAAAAGTGGATGGTAAAGATTCCCATGCCCAGATCAACTAGGAATGTCATGTATACTAATTAGGCAAACAGAAACAAGAAAATAGTTTGTATGTATTTTTGAGGTGCATACAATTCACAATAAAACAGGTTTCCAGTCTCAGTGCCAGATAAGCCTAGTCAAAAAGGATAATTGATTGGTTTTATGCACCATTGCACAGTGTCTAAAGGCATTCATAATCTATGCTTGATTGCATTTTGAATATTGCCAAAATGAATACAATCCCCTCACTGTTGAACAAGATCATAATATTTATAATGACAATTGAGATCCTTGAATAATACATAGTCCCATCACGTCTTTTCTGTAAAATTAAGACTCTTCTATGTCTGAAATCAAAACCAGTCCAAATAGCTAGGATTTTGACAGCATTTTTCAATTAAAATTGCTTATTTGTATAAGTTGTGTCTTTGTCATATAAAGATGAAAATACATTCTCATTCTCAGTATGGACTTGGATCCAATTCAACCTCCAGGTTTTTTTATATGTTCTTATAGTAAGCTATCTACTCTCACAAAATGAGATATTAAGGAAGTTCTTAGTTTGTGAGGCTGAAAGAACAAAACAATATTTTCATTTAAAAATTCTTTCAAAAGTAAGTATTAAATACGAAGACATCTTTCAAGAAGAGTGACCACATTCATTTTGACAAAGCACAGGCTGAGGGAAGAGTATGTTCCTGTCTGAAAAATGTCCTGCTTTTCAGACAAGATTTGGAATATAAAGTTGTTTAAATATTTCTGATGGAACATGGAAACAATCACTATATCCTGTGAGTGTCCCAGTCCAGCAAGAACGCAGGATCACTTTTAACATACCAATTTTCAGGCACTTCAAAAAATTATTCTCAGGCTCAAACTACACTGCACGCATTTCAGTATTTTAAAAGTTTTAAGAACTATTTTATTAAAGCATCTTTCAATCCACTTTCTTTTTCCCCCTTCCAATTGCAGAGAGCCCTGATATTTGGGCTTCAAGATGACAGTCAGTAGATCTTAATTTTATTTCCATCACTGCTGTTCTGCGCTTTTAGAATTCTGTGCTTTGAATTCTGCATTGATAAATTCTTTAGTATAAAGTTTCAGGATCTATTGATGAAAGTATCTATCCACACAAACCAATGAGAATAATTTTGGTTGCTGGGCTCACAAAAAAAACCTCTAAGGTATCTAGATATCTTAGAACAAATTTGACATATAAAAACCCTAAGAGGAATAGGTTCACCATTGCAGTATACCCAGTGAACAAGCAGTTACATTTTGCTCATGGAAGACTTGGACAGAAATTCCTGACACAAATCTGTCAGAGGAGCAATTTGGAGTCCTCTGTACTCACTGGATTTGGGGCATAGAAGATTTTCTCAGAAGAAAATACACACAGAAAGACTGGCATGTTGTGCTGATGCTGGAGAGTCTTTGTGACAGGGGCAGTCCCTTTGAGTACTGTGCCCCTGCCAAAAAGATACCTGTGATTGTTCTCTTCATTCTTTACAGGCAGAGGAAAAGAGCACTGGGCTGCTTTGGGCACCTAACAGATGTCACAGCTGCAAATTGCATTTTCTGTTGGCTAAAGCAGTTTACAATCTGCCCTGATTTCAATTAATCCCCCTTCTAGACAGCTAATTTTTCCAGCATGGCAAGTTCAATTATGAATTTCTGTAAGTAAGAGGGTTTCAAGAAGTCAGGCACAGTGATAATAAGTTTTATAACTCAGTGTCCCTTTTGAATGTAGATAAAAGTCTTCTCCTTTTGAGTGTTAGATAAAAAGAAGATAATCTTCCCTCTGAGAAGAATGCCATTGAAGCGAGGCAATTTTCACACAATTACATTTCATAATGGGATTGTTAAGACAGGAGTGCTTATTTCTGGGGGGTTTGATCTTATCCTTATGTCTCTATTACTTAATTTTTTTCTTGCTTCTTGTCTTACTCTTCCTCACTATCCTTGTGATACAAAATGACATGGGCTATACAATATATGGGATAACGCATCATTGATGTAGATGGCTCTGCTGAGAATCAGGCTATAATGAGAAGCTGCACGATTAAGAGCTTTAAAGGCCAACAGAGAAGTTCTGAAGGCCATCAGAGCATTAAGGATAGAGGTGTCACATCATGATGTTGTCAGGAGGCTGCAAAGGCACTTGTTCATGCTGGCTGTTCTGTGAGGTCCATGAGGTCTGCTTGCCTTGCTGAGGTGGATGAGGATGCTTTGAGGTTATGGAACACTATTCTGGAATTTTACTGTGGGATGTCTCAGGTGCCAGTTCCAAATACTATTTGTATCACTTTTGAAGATCTGTGAGAATTCTGCAGAACTGCTTTCTACCTTTGTTGAAGCTATTTCCAAAACATTAAGTGGGACTCCTTTGGTTCTTTTAGGCAGTATGGGAGAAGATCAGAGAAAATTATTCAGGATGCACTGTTTAATTTTAGCACACACATTGTATGCCAGTTGTTTATATATGTGGTTAGCACGGCAATATAGGGGAGTGGGGGGAAAATCAACAAAACTCCCAAACCAGAAAGCCAGTTGCAATGGATGGCAGTTCAGCTTGTTCTTATTTGTGGTGGGATTTTTGCCGCTAATTATTTTGGAAAAAACCCAGTATTTAACTACAATCCCACCTACTCTGGAGTCAAACACGCAGCACTGCTTACTAGTGACCTAGCACTATCACTAAAAAGCATAAGTTTTACTGGCAGTTATTAATGTTCTAAAATTACGTGGTTTAGCCTGTTCTGAGAGTTAAGATGGTACTGTATAAAAAGCTTGCAGATACATATCCAACTCCGGCAAATTCCCAACAAAGCACTGACAAACACAGGAAATCTTGTAGAAAACCATCCCAGTGTAGACTGGGCAATATTTTATTCCTGTCCTTGTTGAAGAAAATATTTTAAACACATCAAATGCATTGTTTCAAAGTAGCATTTTTGAAATCCAAAAGTTCAGCTGTTGCAATTCTTCTTTCCATTCTGAAGTTACATAACTTTCCTGGATCTCTAGAGCTTCTTAAAAATCTTCAGTTTTAACAAAACAGTAATATTTTTTAGGTAAAAATCTTCTTATCACTTTGAATGAGCTCAAATAAACAAAAGCTATGCATGTGTGTGTGACTAGAATTTTTTTTATCGCATTAGACATATACTTTTTAATGGAAAATTTTTCCTACTTAGCAATAAGAAGCCACACAAAATGTGGACTGCCTTGTATCAATAAGCTTTAACTAACCAAATCTGCTGTTCCCTCAAGGCAAACAATCAAGTAGCTCTGACACCTGCAGCTACTGGAAACATTAATCTAAGAAGGAATCAAACTGAGGAAACATAAATACAGTAAATAGATTGAAAATACTTCATCTGGTGCTTACAGATTGTGCAATCATGAAACATTTTGCTAATAATCCCCCTTAGAACTCATTAAAAGTTAGCTTACTGTGGGGTTGGAGCAATTATCAAATATAAAAGGAGGAGGAAATAAGAGGAGAAAGCAGTATTATGGATTAAAGCTGTGTTTATACATCAAACTATATAAAGGTAGAACAGTACCCTAATTTCTTTTAGAGTCTGCTGGTATACACATCTAGCACTTTAAAAAAAAAAACACAGGTAATTTCTATAGAAGTGAAAATGGGCTTTATCCATATGTGATTTTGTAACAGTGCATCTTTTTAAAAAGAAATTGCAAACTCGTCCTGACAGACAAAAAGGCAAACTCTCAAAGGACCAGTATACTTAGAAGTCCAAGTAGTTCTCTTTATAATCCATGTTGTTTGAACAATTCCTCTGCATTTGACAATTTCAAAGAGTCCATATTGGATTCAAATTGTGCTCTGCTATAGTGACTGTTACTTGTTCAAGTTCTCCACCACTTTTACAAATGCATTCTAAAGTAATTTCCTCCCCAGTAGTTTTGTGACCTTGAACTCATATCTTTATTGGTAGCTGCTCTAAATAATGCCAATCCATATCAGTAACACATACCATACCTCTACATATCATTGCATGAAAAAACTATGAAAAATGAGAACAGGGGCATAAGAAAACTTTAATCTAAATTTATTGAACTGTCAGTGAAATCATCATACCTACCAGCTGTAGAAAACCCTCTGAAATCAGTAACAACTAGTAGTTTGTGAGAATCTTGAAGTTCATGAAGCTGTTATTTAAGCACCTTCTTCTGCTTTCCACCATTCAATGTTACTTGCTCCCTTCTTCTCCAACATGATAGCACGAAGGAAGAAACAGAATCAGACACAGTTGTGAAACATAACTACACTATTTTCATTCTGCTGCTAAATGTCAATAACAACTAATTTATGAATGTGATTACATGAACATAAGAGAAAAACAGTGGACTTGATTCAGAAGGTCTGTTCCAAGCTTCGAGCCTATTTTCTGTGCAGGACAGTACTGTAATGGTGGCTTTTGCCATGTACAAAAAGAGGCCACTAAGAATTAATCCATTAATTGCCTTTTATACACTGCTACAGTGTCCAGATGTCCTTTGATCCTAGCTCTTTTACAAGCTTTAGCTACTTTTTATCACCTTTAACTTAGGTACAGAAATCAGTATCTTGTAATAATTATATAATAAGAATAGTAGTAGAAGTAACATAGTGTATAAGTAATTCATTCACACAGCTTAGGTCAGTAGACCTTTGATAGACTAAACAAAAGTTACATGATCTCAAAATATAGAATCAGTGAGGCAGATGAGTCAGGGTTTTTCCCAGGGCAAAAGGCATGAAAAAACAATTTCAGTGCCAGCTAGCCAATAAACATAATGTATCCCATTTTTAGATTAAAATGCGTGATTAGTATTATATAAATAAAGACTTTTTATATAATTCAGATAATAATTTTAAGAGTTCTGCTATTGAGATTGCACTCCTTTTCCCTTGAATGAATGTACATGCAAGTTCTTACACTTAGAAATTCAAACTCTTCTTCAGACTTCAGTTTTATTTTCTATTGTGTGTAATCATTTGCATCTATTTAATACTACAGTATGAATTCACTACAGGATGTGCATTTGACATGTTATATCTTCACAGCACTAACTAACCAATTAAGTTGCTGCTGTCACTGGGAATGCCTATGTGCTCTGAACACATTCCCTGAACATTTCTGGTTCCACAGGTAGCGTTCAGGGGCCAGCAATGGACACAGGCCCTCCAAATCCCAAGGTAATTCATTCAGAGCTGCTTTTGTGCACCTCTATGTGGCAGAGTCTAGCACCATATAAACACAGCCCCACTGCCAATATATCAAGACGACAGAATAGCATCTGAAAATTACTTTGGCAGCCATCACTATTTAAAAATTAAATGAAAATTAAAATGAAAAGTTAAGGGCTTTTTTCAGTAGTTCAGGGGTTTTTTGCAGGTTAGGGAAGCAGCCCAGTGACAAAGAATTCTCTGAATTAATAGGGACAATGCCATCAGTCATTGGTAAGAACAGTATTGACTCCTACTTGTAGAGAGCTCTGCAGACATTATTCTTCTAGAAAACAATTACTTGCAGGTTAAGGTAATCAACTTTGTTAGGAAGCAGTATTAAAAGTTTTAAACATGCACAATATGTTTTTATGAAAAATACCAACAATGTTAGTAATTTGATTTCAAGTTTTGAATACAGAAGATTAACTTATGTGACTAACAGTGATACTTGTACAGCAACTTCTCCATTAAAATATCTTCCCATGAAGCCTCAGGCATTCCAAGTTTGCACATTACAGAGAACCAAAAAATTCCAGTTATCATGTTCTGGATAGCACATGTGATCATAGCAATGGAGATATATTTTTATATATATATATAGAGAGAGGATAGATACAAACCATTGTGGAAGTGCACATACAACATTTTGAAAGATTAGGATGTAAATTTCTGAGACTAGAGTAAGAGGATCATTTGACAATGATGTTGTTTACAGAATGTTGTTTATATACCCGTAACAGAGCTGCAGCAGACAATAATTTCTTTTCTGACTGATGATCAGACTTGGAAGTCAATCTGCAGGAACACTCCAGCAGGCAGAATGGCCAGAGAACAAAGTTAAGACCTGGCTATGTTGACATGAAAGATATGTCCAAATTGTGCTAATAGAAACATAAGACAGTATTTCTATATATCTTGGAACTCCTCTCCAGCAGGCCTGCCACATTTCTGGGTGGTGGTCTTTATTCTCCAGGGTAGTATTCAGTTGTCAACTCAGAGTGAAGCTGGATTAGAACAAGGTAGTTCATCCATACGATGCAGTCTGCTGTGGGAGAATTTTGCCATAGGTTGCATCTGGACTATTTTATTTTCTTCCCTTACACTTACCATTGTGTATAATATATGAATTTGTACTACACATAAAACTAGAAGAACTAAATAAAGTTTCCAAGGCAGGAGCCTAACCATTCCAGTTAATCACTAGCTTCAAACTGAAAACAGTCTGAAGTGTTAAGATCTAGGATCAAGTCTGTATTACTTATTGGAAAAGAAGCAGTCTCCCGAAAGTCTGCTCCTGAACCTGCTACAGGGTCACTGGGATGTCGTCAGTGCCATCTACAAGATTAATAGCATGAGCGAGAGAAGTGATTCAAATTCCAGAATAGTTCAGACAGTGTGGAGTATTTGAAACATCTGCACAGGGCTTGCAGCTACTGGACCTACAAGAGAACTGCACTCCTCTAGAAGAATAGCTGGAATGCAGGTGGGATATCCTACTGATCTTTCCTCAGGCTTCTGCGTTTCACCTGACAAACACTGATAACATATTTCCGGTTACAAGAAGAAAAAAGGAAATATGCATTTATCTACAATATTTTTCATTTCACTTTCCAAGTGAAATTTATTTAACAACCTCAAAAGCAAGTTAATTGTACTAATTTTTATGTATCATTAGTACAACATGGGCAATTTTAAATTCATCCTAGATAATGCGTTTTTTGATGGACTTTCTGTAAGTATGCAGAACCGCACAAACATGTGAGATGGGAAATAATTCTGTAGTAGGATCTATTTTCTTTGGGGAGTTGGACTAGATGACCTCCAGAAATCCCTTCCAACACAAATTAGTTGATTTTATAAAATAAAGATGCAGTTTTTAAAAACATCTTCTGTTAAAAAGCCATACAGCACAGTACCTTTGATGAGAAGTGTTTAATCACAGGAGATAATAAAGAACTATGTGATCACCCTACTTTAATGTTGTATATTGTATCAATTTCTAAAAAAAAAAAAAAAAGAGGGGGGTGAGTGCAATTTTATTTTTCACTGTTAAATATTTTTCTTTTTATAATAGATAAAGGCAGTCTAAAAATGTAGGTCTTGTCAGGGAGATGCACTGAAACTCACTCAACATTAAATTGAGGTCAATAAGACTACAAAGAAGAGATTAATATGCAAGTAGTTTAAATTTTCTGTATGAAAATGAAAATAGATCTTACTTAAAATATTTGGGACATTGCATGAAACAAAAAATCTCTACTTGTCTAATATATTGAGAAACAGAAATCTTCAAAAGGGTAATTTTGAGAAATTATACAGGACTTGAAAACCAGAAATTGAATATAAACCCTGAAAAATACAGAGTAATTCTAATATCATAGCCAAAAACCAACAGAATTTTGAAGATAATAAAGTTTGGTATTTAAAAATATCATGTTAGACATTGGTTTCAGTATGTTCCATCTTTCAAAGCCATTGAACAACAGGTTAAGTTACAAAGAGCTGTTGTGCTATCAGTTTTTCAGTAAAGCCCTGTCCAAATCATTGGGAAGTAAAAAAATGGTAGAATGATTTAGCGCACCACCTCATTATTGTCCAAGTTTCACTTGCTAGACTGTGATAAACTTCTCACATGTTTACCCCAGAGAGGATGGAGAATGTGGGTGACTGAACTAGAGAGCATCCAATGAGACAGGTTATGTTTTAAACCAGGTTTAATCTGAATTTTACTATCCAAAGCAAATCCATGTTTCTATAATGTGGTCTCTAAAGTGATACAAAGACAATCTCCTGTACCCTTGGTGTGTGGATGAAGCATGGACATACCAGGAGGCCTCCGAGGTAGGGAAGAAAAGGTGTCACTGTGTGAATCAGATGAACTCCCCAAGGCACCTGTAACCTGGTGGTTTACAAAATTAATAATCTCCTGTTCTGCCCTATCGCCTTTGTCAGTAAAAACGGATCTATCTGTGCTTTCCCCTATTTTTATATTCTGTTATCAAATACTATAAGGTCATGTCTTGTTGCAACTGTGTGTTCCTACATAAACACATTAAGTATTTTTACTTCATAAATATGAGAACTTTTTGGAAAAACATGTACAGCAAGTCAGTCATTATTCTGAGTGACCTGAAGGACAGGTGGTCATTACACAGAAATTTCACAGAATATTCTGAGTTGGAAGGGACCCACAAGGATCATCAAGTCCAAGTCTTATGTAAATGGCCCATACAGGGATCAAACCCACAACCTTGGTGTTATTAGCACCATGCTCTAACCACCTGAGCTAATCTCATTTGATCATTTATGGGCAGCAATCCAGGAACAGGACTAAAGAGGTGACTGATTATGTATTTTGGAAAAAAAAAAAAAAACCCCACAACACCAAGCTAGTGTAAAATATGGTGATAGTTCAGTCTGAACAAAAAAAATACTCATTTTCTGCTCAAGCTCCTTTAAACTTAGAGAGGACTTTAAGTATCAATTTGCAGATGCAGAAAGAAAAAGATATTAAATTTACTGAATTTTAGTCTCCATTTAGTCATCCAGACTAAGTCTGTAGCTACCAGTCAATAAAGATAAGCACCTCAAAACCCCAAAACATATCTGAACAAACCTCAACCCTTGTATGTCCCACCTCCACGACAGAATGCACAAAATACTTTCCAGAGGTTTCCTCCCTCTCTCTCTCTCTCCCCATACTTCTATTACTGAATTTGCTTGTCCTATCATGTTAATTGGACTAGTTGATATGTCACTTTTATTATCAAAGTTTTCTTTAATAACCATCTTGTCTTTTGCAATTCTAAAATAGTAGATCTGTCTTGTTGATTGAAAACACTGAACTTGAATGTAGAATGAAAAAAATATGGATCTGTCTACCAGTTTCTTCTTCTCCATTAATTTCCTCTTTTTATGATTTTAAATACCCTAGAGATATTTTTAGAAGCTAAAATAAGGTATTAAAGACATTTCTTTTGTCAGTTTTATCCCTTTATGATGTTTAGTCTTTCTTATTTGAGGTTTCTATTTGTTTAAAGCTACCTAGCTGAAATGGAAGCCACCCCCATAATTTTTCCAAGAAAATTAGATATTTGCAATATAATACTTGTACTGTAGTTCCATTCCTCCATCATTCATACTACATCTAGCTTCAGTGGTCTGAACAAGCAAAGGCATGCACATAATTAATTCCATGAGGGACAGCTTATTCATATATTTGCACACACAACTCTTGCTCTTTGTGTATCAGTTGCATATAATTTACAATGACTATTTCTGCTAGCTTGAGTACTCTGTGTAAATTAAATTCTAAATAAAGCTCCAAGTTTTCATACATATTTTTGTTGTTGCTTGATCAAACATTTTCTATTGTCCTACATGCACATGAGTGCGTGCACATACACATACTGGAAATGGCTTTTTCTATTCTTCAGCTTGTGCTATGCAGTAAAATGGTTACAAAAATAGCAACATGGCAACAGTTGCTTGCACATGTGGATGTCATAAACATTTCATGTTCCTTTACAGCCAAATTCAATTCAAGGCGCTGTCGCAGCAGTGGGCCTGCTCCAGGAGTCGGCACGGGAGAGGGTCTCTCAGGCACCAAGGTGATTTGCAAGTTGCAAGGGAGTAACACATACGGTGTGGATTAGCTGTAAATTAAACACACAAGTGTTTTCTTTATAAGTGACATATATATAGGAGGAATTTCTTCACATAAAGGGTGATTAGACATTGGAATGGACTGCCAGCGAGGCGGTGGAGTCACCATCCCTGAAATATGCTCTCTAGTTCAGTCACCCACATTCTCCATGCCTGTGTAAGGAAAGATTGGACGTGACACTTTGTGCCATGGTCTAGTTGACATGGTGGTGTTGGATCACAAGTTGGACTCGATGATCTCATAGGTCTTTCCCAACCTAACTGATTCTGTGATACCAGGGGCACAATGATGGGTCCTGTCACCCCCAACCCCACCCACCGCACGGCTCGCGCTCCTTCCCCACACATATACATAAATGCACACAGAATCTGTGCTTTAAAAAAAAACAACCAGGTAAAAAAAGACAACCAATCAATCACAAGAATGTTGTTTAAAAAATAAATAAATAAGCACTCTTTTTTGGGAGTGTGAGTAAATATGACCTAAGGGTCTTCCCAGAGGTATCCCAGTACCACCCAGCTGTTGCCTCCCAGGGCCTCCCATCAGCCCACCCCAGCCACCTTCCTGAGCCCCAGCTCCCTGCAGAGGTGCCCCTCGCTCACTATAGAGCTCCTTCCCCCAGCACAAAGCCTTGCTTTCATTAATGCCCAGGACTGGGCTCCCATTTCAGTGTTACACCATTTCTACTGTGTCCAGTTCTGGGCCCCTCAATTCAGGAACAACATCAGCATGCTGGAGCGTGTCCACCGAGAGGCAACAAAGCTGGTGAAAGGTCTGGAGCACATGTCCCATGAGAGCAGCTGAGGGAGCTGGCGTTGTTTGGCCTGGAGAAAAGGAGGGTCAGGTATGACCTTATCACCCTCTACAAATATCTGAAAGGAGAGAGTAGCCAGGTGGGAGTTGGACTCTTCTCCCAGGCAGTCTTCAGCTCTGCCAAGGGAGGTTTAGGTTGGACATCAGAAAGAATTTTTTCACAGAAAGGGTGATTAAACATTGGAATGGACTGTCCAGGCAGGTGGTGGAGCCACTGTCCCTGGAGATTTTTAAGCAAAGTCTGGATGTGGCACTTAGAGCCATAGTCTAGTTGACACGGTGGTGCTTGGTCATAGATTGGACTCGATGATCTGAGAGGTCTTTTCCAACCAAACCGATCCTTTGACTCTGCGATTCCAGGGGCTCGATGGCGGGTCCTGTCCCCCAGCCCTGCCCACCCTCGCTCACTCCGCTCCTCGCGCTCCTTCCCCGCGGCCGCCCAGCACAGGGCTCTAAGATGGCGGCGGCTCTGGCCGCCGCCGGCAGGCAGGTGAGCAGGGCGGCCTTTCCCCTTCCCTTCCCTCCTCTCGCCCCGGCTGCGCCGCTTCCCCGTCTCCCGCCCGGAATGGTGACCACCCCTGGCGCGGCCCCTCGCAGCCCGCCCAGCCCGGGAGCTCCCCCGGCCTCGCCCTCCCGCTCTGCCGGGCGGGAGAAGCAGGGAAAGCTCAGCACCGCCACCGCACCCCCGAGGCGAGACGGGTTCGGTTCTCCCGCAGCGGCGGAAGGGGTTCGGCTCCCCCGACCGCGCGGGCGGCAGCGGGCGCGGCTCGTCCGAGGGGGCCGGTGCGATCCTTCCCAGGCATCGCGGCACGCCTGAGCTCTGCAGCACCGCCGGGGCCACCGGGTGCTGTCGGGGAGAGCCGGGAATGACCGGAAAAGGGCTGTAGGGCGGGCAGAGGATGAGATCTCTAATAACGCAGTATGCAAAATACAAATCTTTGGGCACAGCCTTCCTGACTTGTGGAACGCGGAACCCGGGATCTCACCTCCCTGGAGTAGGTGTGCGTTCCCTATTGGCAGTCCACGCTCGCCGTCGGTGTGTCCCTCTGTGTGGGGGCCAGACATCAGCACGCTTGGGGGGCCGCTTTTCTCCAGAGAAAAAGCAGCTTCTTTTCGCCAGAGAACACTTGGTGTTCCCTAGGCAGATTTTGCCCTTGTAGACAGAAAACTACAGCCATTTGTCCCAGGTTTTCCCCCTCCGTGACAGCTGCAGTCTGGGAGCCATACCGAGTGCTGGGCCAGTGGGCACTGCCCCACACCCGCTCTGTGGAACAAGTGGTCTGTGTGGAATCCCGGGAGTGCCCGGCTGCTGCTGCTCAGAAAGTGCCACAGGTCCCCCTCGTTTGCAAGTTAATCTGTGCATATTCAGTGTGCTCAGAACACACTGGAGTGGTTGTGCAGCCAATACAGGCCACTCTCGACACGCCTGTTGGTGCTCCTAAGGCGTTTTGTATTTGTAAAGTTGTATCATTTTTGTGGTTTAAACAATAGTGATCCTGATGATGTTGGGCCTAATAGCTCACGTAGAAAACCCATTTCTTCTGATACACATTTTACTTTTTATCAACCACTAGTAACAGAGATCCATAATTCTTTTGTTAATGGGTTTCAGTGCTTTTATAAATTAGTAATATACTAATTTATAGTTTATGCTAATATCAGTAATATACTCTGAAAATAAAAACTGTGTCTACATTTTTCAGTGTTTAGTGTATAAACAGTGTTCTGGATGCATAATTTTAGAATGTCATGCATGTTGTAAAGTTGCATAGAATGAAATTGCAACTGTATTGCAAAGTAAACAGTTTCATGTTCCTCACATGTATGGGTTTCGCTGACCTGAGAAGCCTGTCAACAGTCAACATACATTACTTTCTCACTTCACATCTATCAACTATGATTCTCTACAGGAAAAGAAAATTAGCGTAAGTCTGTCATAATTGTTGGAGTATTCTAATCGATTTAAAATAGAGACTGCCAATTTAATATCTTTAGCTCTCTTAGACTATATTACAATTTACAAGGTGCTGTGATATATATATTCTTTTTGGTGTGCATACTATTTTAAGCACTAAATTTGCATATGTCGTAATGAATCCATAATGATGCAGTATATTATACTGACAAATGTACTATATACTATTAGGCAGTAGAAAACCAGCTGAAGATCTGTGGCTTTAAGAGCAATGGGGATGTTACAGGATTGTGTCTGGCTAGACAGTAAGTAAAATATGTTTCTCCTTTTGACTTTTACTGAAAGTAGAGCACACAATAAATTGTAACCTTTCATTGTGCTTTCTGTATCACGTGCTTTCTGAACATCATTTATATGTGAAATACCAGTAAAACATATTTGTACGTAGTCCATACATCTCGTGAATGAAGAAATGGTGAAGGTACACTAACACACACAGCAGAGCTGTGCTCACAGTGAAGCAGTTAACTGCCTCAGCTCTAGATACACAATCCATCGCCAGCAACCCGGAGTTGCTCCAGGATCTGTGAGTTCACAGTTGTACATGAACTTCTGCCACAGGAGCATAGGAATGAGGCTTGATGGGCTAATCTCTGCCTGTTCTAACTGGCTTGTAGGGCTGGGTGGAAGGAGTATCAAGAAGGCAAATGTAAAAACACAGAACCTGCCCAGTCTAAAGAGTGCCAAATTTCTGACCTCCCTGAAGAAATCTGTTACTGCAACAGCGAAACTCGTCAGTAGCACCTTTGAAATTACCTGCATCTCTACTGTTAAGAACTGAAGGGAGGGCAGGGCAACATGAAGTGAATACAAGCACAAGAATGCTTGTTTGGGGCAGGCAGTACTGATCACAGAACTGATCTCCTCTTAGAGCTTTATGAAATAGCTTGAGATGTAGGGCAGATGAGGAGAAGAAGCCGTGCTGAGTGAAGGAAGGCAAAGCTTTCATGAACCTGTGGGTGATCTAGGTTGATAGAGGTGTATGTTGTAGTATGAACATGCTGAGAGACTATCATAGAGGGATGGATGCATGACAGGACATACTTCAAAGTTTTTGGAAAGCGTGCTTTGAATTTCTGGCCAGGGCATAATTCCAAGTGTTGCATACCTGTTTGCAGCCTCACGACTGCATCTACTGTTAGTACGGCTGATATCATATATGGGGAACTAATGTAGTTTAATAATTCAGGGACAAGGTTTTCAAGGTCCCTGAATCCGATGAATGAAAAAAAAGAACAAAGGTATTCTGGAATTTCAACGTTGTCTAGCCTGTTTTTAGTGGAAATCAGGTGGTATTGAAAATCTAAATGTGTCCACTAGTGTGTTTGAATTCCTTATCACATCTCCTGATTTACTCTGGGAAGGTATTTGATGCTTTGTGAAAAGTAATGGTAAAACGTTCTTTTAAATAAGTATTTTAGAAAGAACAAAACATAAAAATTAAATAATGAGATAATTACAAGATATATATATATTCTAAAAAAGACAAGAAAATTAATGCATATGCGTAAGAGAATTAAGACTGTGTATACAGTCTTATTAGGCACATTTGGTGATTTTAAATGCTTGAATGTATGCCCTTACTGGCTGTGAAATATTTTTTGGTATACATAAAAAGAAATGTTCAGGTGGCAGATATAGAAGTGATCTGTCTTGTCAAAATGAAACCATTTTGAGACAGGTGATGCAAGATGCCTTCTTTGATGATTGGATAGAAGTGAACTCCTTTTTGTATTGGTTTTGATTCTAGACTTCCTTAGTAACCAGGTTGTAACCAAAG
>VZRE01014677.1:0-59337 GCA_013396775.1 Cephalopterus ornatus
CCTCCGGAGAGTGCAGGATCCGCAGAGAGTTTACCAGGAGAAGCTCCCGGACCACATGGATGATGGTTAGTCGCGGCAAGCCCCGCGTGTTTCCCTGTGCCCCCCTCTCCTCATTCCCGGTTCCCGCTGGTCTTCGCCGGTGTGCCCTGTCCAGTGCTCGCCCTTCCCAGGGCGGTGATCCCCTGGGTCCCCCAGCCCATCACCCTGTCAGCCCCGGGAGGCAGGGATGTCAGCCTGGCCACCACAGCCCCCCGTGGGAAAGCTACGTCTGTCAGCACCGAGGCTTCCCAGTGTGGGATTCCACACCCACGGGGGACCCTGGCACCCCCCAGCACCTTCTCCAGGGAGTACAGGACAAAAAGGCTCCCACAACATGCTGTAACCTTTTTGAGGACCCCCGACAGGCAGGGGAATCACCTGTCGTAAGGCCAGTTTTGACAAGGCACGTTGATTTCAGCAGGTATGAAACATCAGGACCCAGGGATGTATAAAGGATCTGCATATTCCGGCTACCCTTTCCTGATGCTCTCAGACCCGTATCTGCCAAATGGATCTATGTCACCTCTGGTGAGTTCCTCCTCTCCTCATGGAGAAGTTTCATGGCCTCTCTCACTGCTGAAGTATGTTGTGAGTATTGTGCAGGCAACTCCAAATGCTTTTTTCCCGGCAAATTGGAGCCTGGTTTCTGCAATACCTGGGCACTGTTCTGTCCGAGCTGAAGGGAGAAGCCATGGGAAGGGGCAGAGATGCTCAGCAGGAAGCACCTGCTTGGCTCTGAGTTTGCTGGAGGAGCTGCCTTCCCAATCTCCCCATCCTCTAGGTTTGCCTTTACTCCTCCAGCAATCAAACCCTAATATCTAATGGAAGAATGTCCCTTCGTTTTTCTGGGTCACAGGCTTTGGAAGGAGCAGCTCCTGGTGTTTGCGTTCAGGGGTATGTCCCGCAGCTGAATTTGAGCTTGATATGTCTGCTTGTAAAACAACCAGGTTCTGGTGTGCCGTGGATTAGGGCTCTGTGGTGGATGATGGCCCAGAAAGTGGGTCTTGTGCTCCTAAAATGGCAATAGAGGTTTTTAGGAAAAGGCTTCACGCTGCTGGAGGACTGTTCCCGTCGTCTTGCTGTAAAGTTTTTCCCTCTTGGTTTAAATCAGCTTTAGTAATTCTGTATGTTGTACTATTTCTAAGTTTTGCCATGTGAATGATTAAACTAAAGGCTTCTGTACAAAAGCTGTCTTTTCCCATCACCATCTCCATCAGAACTGCAGCAAACAGTGTCCTGACTTTGCAGCAGTCAGTTGGTGCCCGTGTGGCTCCTGGGGAGCCGGCACTGCTGCTTTTCTTTCAGACATTATTCTGCATCAGCCGTCGGCAAAGGAGGACAGAACGTAATTTGGTTTATTTCAGGTTTAGTTTTTAATCTTTAAAGGGGTAAAGTTTAAAAGGATCTATAAAACCATCCTTAATTCCAGTCATTTGTTCACAAGAGGGGGAGGATGTTAAACTGGTGTTATGAAAAATTGGTGAGTTGTGGGGTATGGAACTCAATATTATTTGTGGGAATCAGGGCCGTACCCTCATACCTGACCCAGCTGGCCTGGGCAGCAGGGTCCCTGTGAGACCTTCCTGCCCCCTGCTCAGCTCTTACCCGGGGAGACAGTTTCCCTGGCTGCACACTGCTGTGACTTTTTGCCAAAGTTTGCAAATACTGAGGGTCTGTCCCTAAATTTTGAAGCCGTCCTTCGGTTTACAACAAGAAAAGATGTGTTTGCAAGGCAAGGCCAGTGTAACCCAAATAAGCATTTCTTCTGATGCTTCCCACCTTGTGTCCCTTCATCCAGATGTCAGGTATCCCCCCCATCCCCTAAAATGTGGAGCTGTTCCTGATAAATTTTAAATTATATAAAACTTGTCTTATTTAAACACATTCAGTGTGCTCCCTGGGGTAGAATCTGGGTGAGTTCAGAGTTACGTTGTAACTATTTGTTGTAGTGGAATATTTCTTTTAATCTTAAACTCTTCCTAAATGAGCAGCAAAGTGCAATAGCCTATTTATTAGCAGTTAGGCTAAAAAGTAGATTGTGGTTTGGGAATCGCCTCTCCCCTTGATAATGGATTGAAATCCAAGTGGTTGCTGTCAGAGCAGCAAACAGGAGTAAATAGACTGTGCAGAACTCAAAGGGGAGAAAACTTAAGTAGCAGAGGAGGAATGATCCAGTCCCCTTGAGAGCCACCAAAATCGTCCAGTGCCTCAGCCAGCTTCCCTTAGGCCTGCTCAGGTCCTGCCGTGGCTTATGTTGTGTGACTTAAAGAGCTGATCTGATGTTTTCGGCTAAAAATCTGTTACCTAACAGACAGGGGAAGATCTCTTCCTCGGATGAAGGCTGGTCTTGTGGTTTTTCAATTTATTGCAATAGCTATTCCAGTATATTATTCTGGGCAATTTTGTCTTGTGTTTCTATTGACTGTGCAAAGGTTATCATGGTAAATTATGGATTGCTTTCATATAGATTTATTGCTGCTGTGTACATTATGTGAAGTGTGGGCTATAATCTGGTGGCTGCTTCCAATAACTGGAGAGGTCAGATGTGTGACCGAAGATTGCAGATACTTAACCATCCGTAAAAGTGTGTTTAATTAACACTTTAGCCCAAGTAGAGTCGGGGAGGAAGGCTGTATGAGTGAATGGGATTACGTATCACAGCCATGCGTGCTCTTGGTAGTGAAGATTGTGTTTTGGTTAATGAGGCTTCCTGGAAACAGTTGTTTGCAGCCGGGATTCATTTTAGCATCTTAAAAAAAAAAAAAAAAAAAATTAAAAGATTAACCCAGGAGTACTCTGGCAAACTTTCAGAGCTTTGCACTGAAAATAGTAATTTACCTGATTGAGAATAGAGTGTAACTCCCTGAAAGACGAGGGGCAGCCGAGGCTGGGGCTGAGCCCCTGCCCTGCAACACTCTGTAAAACCACATTTTTCTCGGTGGGCTCCCCATGAACCCCGTCGGGGCCCTGCAAGCACTGCTGGAGCAGCCCTGGTACCTGCCTGGGTGGGTGTGTTGCTACCGGCAGTGCTGCTTTCCTATTTTCTTTCTGATTTTCTCAGCAGCATCACTTCTGCTTTGTTTCCCTCGAGGTGGTTGTAGCCACTAACTGTTAGGCTGCTCACCCCAGCATCCTGCTCGGCTCCCCGCATCTCCCAGCCAAAATTGCCTCTTTTTACCAAAACACACCCACTCATGTTATTTACGAGCTCTGATGCCGCTCCAGAGCGATGCTCTGAAGGTGTCTGGGTACCTGCCACCAGCAGCAAGGCCAAGCCCAGCTGATGGTCCCTGGAGGGCCAGCAGCAGCAGGAGGGTGGCAGGAGCTCCCTGCAGCAGGGTGGCCCGCCTCGGCTGTGGGTAGCAAGTGCCAGTGTGGGATAATTCACCCGGAGCGATGCTGGTTTGAGCAGGCACAGGTTTCCTGGACTGGCAGTAGAGCTGTCACGGGGGTGCAGCCAAAGTGCTTCTGGAGCTGTGTTCAAGGCAGTGGGCCGAGCCTGGGTTTTGGGAGCGGGCTGTGAACCCCATCAGCTGCTGGGCTGGGGAGAGCAAGGGTGTCAAGAGCCTCTCAGCACAGCCCGTGTGCACCTGAAATCCCGACACTGTGCCAGGCCCCAGCAGAGCTGGCTCTCACCTGGCTCCCAGGTGCTGTGTGCGTGGTGCTTCATGGCTCCGCTTTCGCCCTCCCGTCTCATGCAAAGTCCAGTTTTTCCCGGAGTGAAACATATGGGATTTATGGGTTAAAAATCTGCAAGAAACTTCCAAAGAATATGAGCAAGTTGAGGAACTGTTTTTCTAAATTAAATATAAAATCATAAAACTATATCCTTTTTTAAATAGTACAAATGACTTTAAATCAAATTAAGGTACATCCTTAGTAAGAACATCAGCCTTTTAGGTGGTTACAAACATTAGAGGTCAGACATGGTCAAACATGTTAACACTTTGATCAGATTAAAATATTTTTCTTGCTACAGTTGTATAATTGAGTTTAGACCTGAGGGGGTTTTCTGAACATTGTTATATCTTGTACCATGTGGTAGTTAAATGGTAGAAGAAGCACTTATAAGTTCCTTTAAGTTCCTTTTGTAAATAGGTTTATAAAATAGGGGAATGAGCCATGCTGTCCTGTATGTAGGGCACAAGTTCTGCCCATTCCCATTGATGGAAGAGATCCCAGAGGTGCTCCTCACACCTTCTGTGCACCTCGGGAGTGTGTGCTGAGCATGTGGGGTGAAGGCAGGATTAAAATGTTCTGTATGTAAAGCTGAGGCACTGGGCTTTCTGTCTTTATGAAAAACAGAATTCCAAGAGCCTCCATTTCTTTGGAAAACAAACACTACCTCATTTTCTTAATTATTAAGTTCTCTAACCAGAGCTTACGTGGGAGCAGAAGGGTGGGGGTACCTCCCCAGCCCTGCACAGCTGAAGTCTCCAGATTAGACAGCACGACTCCCAAATAATGCCCCTGTTCAGAGCCTGGTCCCTGTGGTCCGCTGGGCTCCTGGAGCTCCTTCAGAGGGTTTAAAATGTCCCCTTGGGCAGGGCAAGATCAAAGTGCAGTTACTGCTGGCCTGGGGCCACGGGGCCCAAATGTCTAACACGAGGTCAGAAGGCACAGAGCTGCAGTCTAGGGCTACTCTTTGCTGGACACAAGCTGAGGCAGCAGCCACTGAGCCCCGGGACACGGCTGGTTCTGCTGCATCCCCTTCCCCGGGGCTGCTCCATCCCTGTGCGGGAGGAGGCTGTGGCCCCCGCAGCAGCTGGCGGAAGGAAATCTGCAGCTCAGCTGCTTCTCTCAGAGGTCTGTCTGTCCTGACTTGCACTGTCAGGGCAATAGTTTAGTATTGCTTTTTCCTGTGTTGAGTTCTGATCTTGTTGGAACCAGTGGGAGAACTCCCCGGAGTCGCCGTGTGACGGGGATTTGTCTCTGTGAGAGGACTGCTGCATCCCTCTCCAGATGTTGTGTGTGGAGGGAGGCGGGGAAGGCAGCTGGAAGCCAACAGTAGCTCCGTGTGTTCCCAGCAGTGCCTGTTGCTGTGGGAGAGCAGCATCCCAGCCAGGTTCCCTGGCAGCAGGGTTTGCACTGCGGGACCTCGCCGGGATGGTGCTCTGTCCCCATAAATTGTCATGTTCCCGGCAGAAAGCGTTAGGAGTGCGGTGGCTGCTGATGGACCTCCTGGCAGACAGACAGATGAGTAATTTGTTCCCTCCTGACCAAAGCATTCTTTCAGCTCCTCTACCTAGCTTGAAATAAGATAATGGTGAAAATCGTTTTTTATGTTAAAGCATAACGTTGGATAGGTGGATGTACCAAGGCACAGGGCTTCCGAGGTCATTTATTGCATGTCTGATTCAGTCTTGGTTCCCCCCCAAGGAAAATTCTTGTGTTAATTTCTGAGTTCATATCACACCCTCAATTTTGAAGCAAAACTTCCCTTTGAAATAAATTAGAGAGTTCTACTTAAGAAGCAGTGACATGATACAGCACTGCCTGTGTGTGGTCTAATGTAACCTTATTTTTAAAATTGTTTGGAATGAAAAAAAGAGAAAGAAAAATGTCACAGGGAAACAAAAGCAAGTTTTATGTAAATCTGTGCATTTGAATAAGTGTGCACGTGATTCAGACAGTTCAACAATATCTGCTCTCCCACTGGGATTCCTTCACAGGCTACCCTGGAACTGGCTTCCCAGGCATGGGATGCTTTGGGCGGGGGGGGAGTTGCTACGAGATATGTATGGTAAAGGCACAATTCCTGCAAGCTTCCAACTGTTGCTGTTTGTGAAGTGTTAAGAGCTCAATCGGTTGAGAATTTGGAGAGAAAAGCAAAAACTTAACATCAGCTCAAGTTCCCAAAGCTTATCCATGTTAATGATTAGTATTTTTGAAATTTTAACTGCGAAGAACAAAGTGATTTGGGTTTGAGTGGCACGTCCAAGATGAAAGTGCAGGTCTGGTATGTGAAGCTGTAACCCAGAGAAGGGAGAGCAGGAGGAGCTCTGCAATGCACTCACGTTTTGCCTCGCTCCTGCCATGGCTCTACAGACACCATAAAATTCCTGTCCTGGGGTGAAGCCCCTGACCAATCCATGGGGTGGGATGTGCTGTTCCGAGGTACCCGGCCCAGCAGCCCCTGTGTGTCCCTGTGACTAAGCACACATTGCTGGCTCCGTAGGGATGACTCCCTCGCCTGCTGTCAAAGATCATCTGCGAAGGGCCAGATCCTAATCACAGGCTGAACCCTCTCTATCTGTAGTGTGATCTGCAAGGGAAGCAGGATTTCGGGATACGGGTGGTGTGAGCTGCACACCTGAGATCCCAATCTAGTGTGGTCTGCGTGTGTCTGTGTGTGCGTGGCACGGTGGTTATTGGGAGAGCAAAGCCTAGAGCTGAGAAACACCAGCAGTTTTGAGGAAACCTGCCATTAATTTCGTGCCTGCAGTTCTGTCTTTTGGCCGTGATTCATCAGGACCAAATTTAGTCTTTGTTTCATAGGGGTTGGCCTTTGAGCCCCCTTGGCAATTCACCACAGAGGAGGTGAGGAAGGACTCGAGCACCTGTGAGCACAGGGAGGCTCTGCTGGACAGGGGGGGTTTGGGAGAACAACAGTTGGGCACGTGCTGCTCTTCAGTTACTAAAATCCCCTGCACCACGTGTGAGTCACGAGAAATTTCCTCAAGAAATCCTCAAAGATTGTCCTCTCCTCTCTGTTCTATTGATTTGGAGATGCCAGACATCCCCAGCACTGTCTTCTTGAAGGCATTGCCACTGTGGGAGCTTCTCTTCATCCCACCCCTCCGAGGTTTTGGGCTGGCCACAGCCACTGCAGCTCCCTCTCCTTTTGTTTGCTGCTCATTTCATAGAATCACAGAATGGTTTGGGTTGGAAGAGACCTTAAAGCTCGTCCTGTTCCAACTCCCTACCATGGGCAGGGATGCCACCCACTAGGTTACTCAGGGCCCTTGGTTTCCCATGCCTTTGCCACTCCACCTCATTGCTCTGGGAGCCAGGAGATGGCTTAGGTCAGCATCTCTCCCAGCCTGGTGTACACATGCTCTTACCTCATCCTTTACCAATGGTGGGTGGAGGGCACAGCAATAGGAGAGGAGGTACAAGTTGCTTCCTGAACTCTTTGCAGAGCCACTGTGGTGGGGAAAGCTGCTCAGCCTGATCAAATCCCAGGTTGGTGCCCAGCTGGGATGTGTGAGGTCCTTCCCCCCCCAGACTCTTTCATGTGCTATTCTTTGAATTTCTCTTTAAGAAATAGGCTATAACATGATCCTTGCTCATTAGACTCTGTGTCTGGGGGATGAAACAAAGGTTTGGTAGGAGGACGGGTGACTCAGAGGGTTGGTAACAGGATACAGGGCAGTTCTCTTCCTACTTTACAGTTTTAATCCAGCTGAATCAGTGGAGACTGTTCCGCCTGCTGGTTTGTCCGGCGGTCTGTCCGGGAGGGCACGGCTCCCTCCAGCCCCCGGGCAGTGTGGATGTTTCATGGTGTGAATGATGAGGTGTCCTAAGAACCTGCAGAGTCTGGACAAACCCTCTGTGGATGTCACCCAAGGTCTTGTTCTCACTGTGAGCTGCCGGTTCAGCACATGCTGGTGGCTCACAAACCCACCCCCTCCGTCTCTCAGAGGAAGGGATTGTGACCTTGTGCTCCTCTGAGGCTTGATTGCAGCGGGAACTGTTCCCTGGTTAATGATCTTGGACAAGGAGTCTCGCCTTCACCTCCTTATGGAGCAACTTAGCGCTGCTTTCTCACTGGTTTTTGCCTTTGGGTCTTCATGATTTAGGATCATTTATGCTGGAAAAGCCCTGTAAGATCATGGAGTCCAGCTGTTAACCCAGAAATGCCAAGCCCACCACTAAACCATGTCCCCAGGTGCCACATCTACCTGTCTTAAATCCCTCTGGGGATTGTGACTTCTCAGGACAGCCTGTGCCAGGGCTTGTCAACTTTCTCAGTGAAAAAACTTTCCCTAATATCTAAGGCTCCTCTGGTGCGGTCTGAGGCCATGTTCTCTTATCGTGTCACCTATTACTTCTGAGAAGAGCCTGACCCCCACCTGGCTTCACCTTCCTGTCAGGAGGGAGCAAGAAGGTGCCCCCTGAGCCTGCTTTTCTCCAGGCTGAGCCCCCCCAGCTCCCTCAGCTGCTCCTCATCAGGCTTGTGCTCCAGACGCTTCCCCAGCTCCGCCGGCCTTCTCTGGACACACCATTTATGACCATTCCAAAAGTTATAAAGGACTATTCCACCACCACTGCCTCTGTGATTTCATGGAGGAAGTGGGACACTTGTTCAGTACTGAGGACAATGAGGGTTAGCAAAACCTGGCAAAATCAGCTGTCCCCATCCAGAGCATCCTGCTGGCTGGAAGTGCTGGGGAAGAGGTCACCAAAGTGGCTTTAAACCACTGCTTCTCTCCTGTCCACTGCCTCTGTGCTAAACGCAGCTCAGCTGCCACGAAAAGAATCTGCTTCATTGTGTTTCACGGGGTCCCAAAATTAGTATTTTGTGAAAGAAAACAATAAACTCAACAATGCTGTGGTAAGTTTCTGAAACCAAAGTAAAACTTGGATGCTAGAATCTGGAGCACTTTTCCCCTCCGGTTATAACAACTTTGCATTTGATTAAATGATAGGCAAAAAAACCGTCTCAACAGTATCTCCTTTGTTCCATTGAAGAATCTGGAACTATATAATATACAAAGTACACGTCTGCCTTGAAAAGCTGCACAGTAATCATGAACTGACCAAAAAAAGACCTTTTTTTTTTTCTCTTTTAAGTGATTCAACTTGTCTACTCTGTGCTGAGTTTGTTTTCTGCTGTGGTTTGCTCCGAGGAGTAGCGTAAACTGAGGTTCTGCTCTGATGGGACTCACACAGAAGTAAAATGGGAAGGCCCAAGGTTATGAAGCGTGTTTGAGTGGGCACAAGGGAGATGTGATTACAAAGGCACTTGAGGAAGAAGTGCTGGGGAGAGGCTCTTTGCAGCGAAGTGCTCAGAGAGGATCAGAAATGTGGAAATTTCACTCTGAGGCCGAGGAAATGGCACTGTGGAGGTTGCTTTCATGTTTAGGAAATAAACCGTTGTGAGATCTACCGCATGAAAATTTGTTGTTCTTAGCACGGAGAGGCTGATGAGGTGGCTCTTGTTACGTGCTGCTGCACTGGAATTACTGGTGCAGGAGTGGAGATAGTGGAGAGGAGTCATTGTCTTTGGATTCTAACACGGGAGACACAGCACAATGCCCGACACCATCTCCCCCAGGTTGAAAATTGGCCTTTGAGCTTTGGCTTCCTGCTACAACATACAGAATGTGGCATTGCCACTTTTGGAATCTCACCATCCCGAGAATATGTGGATTCCAAAAGTGTTGCTTTGCAAGATCACATCATGCTGTGCTGAGTGTTCCTTGGGAGTGCTTAGGTAAATTGAATAAATAGATGAATTAAAATATGGGTATTACCCAAAATCAAAGCTAGAAGCAATAATATAAAGTAAGAAATAAAATTTTAAACAAATAAATAAACACCCAAACCTTTCTGTTTGACTTTCTCTGATATAAAGCAATTTCTCCAGGACTGTGCACCATATGAAACACATTATAAATGCTCTTGTAAAATCCACATCATTATACCACATGAAAGGCCGGGTCCTAAAAATAGCCATTCAGAGAGGATGCAGGCTAGTAGCAATTTCGGTGATCATGAAATAGTTGTGTTGACATCTCTATGCATGCACACCCACAGAAAGCTTTGACTTTTGAATATTCTTAGCAACATTTGTGCTTTATGGAATTTTCCATGTTCTCGTCCCATGAATAGTCCTTTACCCAGTGGTATTCCTTTCTGATCTTATCCTTGTGTTTCTAACCCTGATTTTATTGAGAAAATGGGCAAATTACTTTTTTTTTTTTTTTTTTAAATTTTACATGAAACTCTTTCCTTGCTAGCAGTTTGGCAGTGATTGGCAGTATCAGTTGTATTTCCCTGTCTCCTAGCAGGGAAATATTTTCTTGTTCCTTCAGTAGACACTCACATCCCTGGTATTTTGGGGAACTAAGTCTTAGAATGTAAACCTAGAGAATTAGATGATAACAGGAGAAGCTGCCACATCTACCCAGCCTTTGCATCTGCTGTAGTGTTCAAAAGAAAGCAAATGAAATCTGCAGTAATTATACAGCAGTGTATCCACAACAAAAAATTTCTTCCTCATCCCAGCGATCAGAACTTGGATTTCGTTCTGGAATATGAAAGGCTGCAGCCTCCTGGCTTCGGTGTGTTCGCAGCAAAGCCCTGGCTGGGATCAACTGCCGTAGCTCTGGGATAGACAACAGAGTCCTGCCAGCTGATATCGCTTGAGATCTTTTTGAAGAGCTCATCAGATTTGATTTTACTGCTGTTGTGTTTTGGTTTTAGCTTGTTATTTGTTTGAAAGCATTACTATAGGGATGGTTTTCTGAAAAACGTTGGAATCTTCAGTGCTGATCTCTTTTGTTTGCATTTTTCTTTCATAAGTAAGATGATGATGATGGAGATGTGCACCTTCACATGAGGGTGGCTGAAGGCTGTGGTTTAAGCCTGTCCTTGATTTTAAGTGTGTGGCCCTTCTAAAACCAGTTGGAAACAGTCTGTATCCTCAAAATAAGTTTGCTTGTGGAATTGGAGCAAAATCTGTGGAGATGGTGAGTGAAATAACAGGGTGTTGTAGAAAATTACATTGCTTCTGAAATAGCTGGCATGAAAATCATGAAGTCTGAGGTTTCATTCAAATCAGATGTATCTCTGGTTGTCGTGGGGCAGGACACAAACTCTCCAAGGGATTTATAGAGAGCCATACAGTTGATCCAGGTTGTTTTAACTTCAGGGCAGCTCTTTTCCCTTGTCCAGTCTGGAGTCCTGTTCCAATGCAAGCAGGCTCTCCAGTTTTTAGCTTGATCAGTTGATTTTCTTGCAGGCTGTTGGAAACTCTGAAGAATCAAATGCTGTAAAATGACATCACAGAAGTGGGTTTGCTGTCGCTGATTTAGCTCCCTGGAACAGCCTGGACTAGGGGACATGGGAACACTTTGACAAGGCAATAGTTTTATAAAGTAAATGCATTAATTTCCACACCGTCAGTAATTTAAGGATCTATTTGCAACTAAGTGGCTCCTATTGGCATCCTGCTCTGTGTAAGGCAACAGACAGTGGTGTTTAGAAAAAGCTAAAAAGTTTTTAATGCTTCTGGCTTGAAGTTGACATTGTGCCTAAGCCCTTTTATCTTTTCTATAATTAATTTAGTGGCTGAACCTGAAGTTATATCTGGCAAGTTAAGTTTTTAATACCCAGGTAAAAGCACTGGATATTCCTCACTCAGACTTACAACAGCACTTGAATACAAGAGCTGTCGTAGGGAAAATTTAATTTCTTGACTCAAGAGGACAGAAAATTACCTGATATATCAGTGCCGGTTGTTTGATTAATGACATTTACTGGAAATAGTATATAACTACATGCATATATTCAAACTTCACAAAATAAGATGTTTTCAAATTATAATGTGCTATTTGTACGAAGATGAGTTCAGTTTGTTGGAGCATGTTGCTAATAATGCCAGGGTCATGGGTGTAATCCCTGTACAGGCCATTCAGTTTAGAGCTGGACTCGATGATCCTTCTGGGTCCCTTCCAACTCAGAATATTCTGTGATTCTGCTCATCTTGCACACGGATCTGCATATGAATGCACAGTGATGGATGAGGCAGGCTGCAGTGAATCCCTGAAAGATCAGTTCCCATTTCAAAGGGAATCACTGCTGATCCAAATTTCCTTCTGAAACCAGTGGTGAATGCCTGGGTGCTGGGTGGGTGCGTTGCTGTGCCCGTGGGCGGGAGCTGCCTGTCTCCTGCGCCCAGGAGTTCGTTTGATACGGGATCCTCTTCCCAGGGAGCACCAGGTGCCGTAGCAGACGAGGTGAATAGGCAGATAAACAGACACGAGTAGCACCAGTTGTTTATGTGCTAACACAGGATGTTCTCAAAATCAGGTAAGAAGTGAGGCATGTTACCAAGTTTTATAGCAGAGGAACCGGATAGTCTTGTAACTGCCGTGCAGGGCTGTGGCAGAGGAAGCGTGGTTTTATCCCGGCTCCTGCTCCCAGTCCCGCAGGAGCTTGTTTTTCTGTGACTCAGTTTCCCCCAGGAGCACTGTGGAGCTTTATCATTTCATGTGTAAGTGATGTTTGGAGAGCACTGCAGGGACAGCCATATGGATACCGAAAACAACCCATAGAATCCCACACAGGGGACTGCGAGAGGGGATGCTTCAGAAGCGATCAGAGAAGGACTAGCCAAAAAAAGTAATCTGTGCTGGTTGTTAGACCATTTACTTCAAGATATTAAACAAATTGCAATTTCATAATCTTCTAGAAAGTTGCAGGTGGCCTTAAGACCACAGCTCCTTCAAGGCAGTTGGCATCTTTTCTTCCTTTAAAAACAAGTCACCTTTTCAGCCTAAAGCAGTAATTTCATAGAGTGGCATTAGTTGGATGGGAACAATGATGGGATGATCCAACATGTTGTCTGAAATACACAAGCTGCACAAATCCTCCTTATTAAACCAGGGACAAAATGTCATTTACTTACCCACTTGTAATATGGTGATGAGAACAACCTTTTGGACACAGGTACCAAACCTCTGGATGCATAATTCAAATTCCTTGTCATGAAGAATGAGTCTATTTATCTTGGAACCTTTTTTACTTAAACAGTAATCTCTAGGAAATCATTTGTTAACAGTAGTTCCCTGCCAGTTTGTCAGTTAATGGCTTGAGGCGAAGTCTGAAGTGGATGAAATCTTTTCCAGGGAGATGCTGCTGTCACATGGGGTGCAGAAAGCTTTATAGCAGACGGCAGTAGTGGAGGCGGTCAGATAAGTTCAGTCCAACTTCCGAAATCCCAAGGAAACTCAGCACGATGGGGTAAAGATGACTGTTCCAGTAGCGCATCATTTGTAAGACATTAAAGCCATCAGCTGTGTCTGTGTCAGCTTCGACACCTGAATTTTCCTCAGTGGCGGCTCCAGGTGTGAGTGTGGGGAGGCCCAAACCACGTTTGGGTGGCTGAGGTTCTGCCTCCTGCCCTGGGCATTTCTGCATCCCGGGCATCTCTGCATCTCTGTGTCCTGGACATCTCTGCATCCCAGACATCTCAGCATCCAGGCCATCTCCATCTCTGCATCCTGGCACCTCCACATCCCGAGGCATCTCCCCATGCCAGATGCGGAGGCAGCCGGGGTGCAGCCCTCCCAGCTCAGCTGGGGTGCCGCAGGGTGCCTACCAGGGCAGCAGAGTCCTGCAGCTCGCAGATGTTATCGCTCTCTCCAGCAGTCTAGCAGCAAGTTTCAGTTAGCTAATGAGTTATCTGATTTCCCTTTAATCTGGGCAGCATCACTGCAGCGCGACAGCCTCGCATCGCTGTTTGTCTCACGCTCAGGGCTGCAGGGAGAAAACGGGCAAGAGTGGGTGAAAATTCACTGGAAAAGGAGCTAGGAAAAGCCATCCTGGCCTGCACCAAACCCCTCCTTTTTGCAGCAGAAGCGGGTGAGAAATAACTGCCCCGAGCCGAAACTCTCCCGAAAGGCCACAAAATCCAGCTGAAGTAAATACCACTTCCCTGCAGCATTATCTCCCACTCGGTGCTGTCTGCCCACAGAGGATGGTAGGGTGTAGGAACTGGCAGGGGATTAATGGCAGCCTGGTTCATAAAAAACTCTGCTGCCAGAAGGACGTGGGACCCAGACAGAAGTAAAGAGGGGCTGGTTCTCTCTGCAGATGCCCCCAAGTGCTATTTGTCTGAGAGCAGATTTTCCCACAGATCTTTGGCCTTCATATTATTTGAAGAACCCCCTCTGCAGCTGCAATCCTTCCCTCCCCCGAGGGAAAAACAGGGTGGTAACTTTGTGAACTGAATGGTGTGGAGGTTTAGGAGTACTGCCATGGGAGGGGAAGATTTGGCTCATTAGCGTGGAACATTGTGTTGCCAGGAACAGAGTTTTGGGGCAGAACTAATAACATGGAAGCAGATGCAGTCAGCTTTTATTAAACTGGTTTGTAGATGACTCGAAATAGGCAACAGTTGTATCTGGGGCTTTCCTTGAGAAAGGCAGAATGGCAGACCCCAGCAGCAGCAGAGCCTGGCTTAGATGCTGGATAAAAAGTACAGAGAAGCTAACCAAACCCCTGGATGTTAGGAAGAATTACTCTCAAATATATTTGAAAAAAAAAAACAACAGAAGTCTTTGTGATTGTGTTATAATCTTTAAACTTTCAGAGTCCACACATCTCACTTTGAGCAAGGAGCAGCTGTAGAGCCCTGGACTTCATAGTCTGAAGGACCCAACACTGTCATCTTTGCTTTACCAGGATCTATCATCTCCTCTAGGCCACAGGCTCATGAGTTTCACTGTTACTCCTATAGATGGCCATATATTAACTGCTTGACAGTGCATTACAGGTAGGGATGGATAAATTAATTTCCAAGCCCAGTTTTGAAGCACTTCTCCCTTGAACCTCCCTTTCTGTAGCGCCAATTAACTCCATAGCTCTTATCAGCAGCAGTGACGGTCGGGTGCCATTTCCTGACACATGGCATTCCATGGCCACCAGTAATGAGGGGTTGAACTCGCTCTGTAATTGCCTTACACAAGTACACAGGTTGGAATGACCACCAGCCAAATACAACCTGCCCATCTCAGCCGCCTCCCAGAATCGAGTGAGACCGTTGATACCTCTGAGGAGTCACCACAAAGACCATCCATCCTCTGCCAGACCCAGCAATGGCTATTGCTGTGTGTCCTTACAGTCCTCCTGGTCCTTCACCACCTCTGTGCAGCCTGGACGAACCCTCTGGCTTTCAGGAGGGTGTCAGGAATGATCAGCATCCATCAACACAGCCGAGCTGCAAAGCTCTGTAGAGGTGCCTGTTGGGTTGCTGACATCTCCATAGATATCTGTTAGTTGTCCCCTCCTTCCATGCCAGCTCCAAACTCCATTTCCTAGAGCAAAGAGAACCTTTCCCTGCTCCATGCATCCAAGAGCAGCCTGGCATACACACCATGTGTTCCTTGCTCCTTCCAGCCTCATTCTTCTGGTCTGGCTGAATAAGGCAGGAAGAATCCCGCTTGGATGCTGAACTCCATCCTGCCTTGGTTGTGCAATACTTTTTTTCTCAGGCAGTTTCTAATCTAGAGATTTTCTGGGATCTGTGCACGGAATAGAGGGAAGTCTCCTCATCACCTCAGGTTCTGTCTTTCGGTACCAAGTGTTTAAGACATAATTCCCGGCGTCCAGGGCTTGCTTTCTCTTTGTGTCTCCTTTGCTGTTGCTTTCATTTGCTAACATGTTGAACTTCAAAGTCTATTCTTTCTCCTTCCTAATTTTTATGGAAAAAATGGTCTAAACCCCATTTGCATTTCCTCCCTGAGGATACTGGCAATCCTTAATCCTATATATTAAGGAATCTCAGTTTTCCCAGCAGCCTTTTGTTCTGGGACTACTCTTCCACTCTGTTTTCTCCTTGAAATCATCTCCTGAGGTTCAAAATTGCTCTTCACGGTGCCCCTGACCACTGTCACTTGCTGTTATGAGCTATTTGCACGGATGTTTGATCACTTTTTAAGCCCTTTTCCCTTCCCAGCCTGTCCCTTGCAGGTAATCTGTGAAGGTTTCATGCCTGTGGCAGTAGGTGCCTGTTTGCCCTCGGAGGTTGCAGCGTGGGGCCATGTGCTGTGCAACCAGCAATCTCCAGGACCTGCTGGAATAACTATTTATAGAGCCAAGAGATAGCAGGATGAAAGGGTGAATAACTGGGTGCTGGTTTATTCAGGGTGATTTTAATTTCACACTGATGGTCTCCATATTCCAGTCGAGGACACAGCTCCCAGTGACCGCTGGCATTTCCCTGCTTGGGAGGAGATTGTCATCCGTCCCTCCCCAGCTGTGATGTGGGATGACACAGGGACTCTCTGCCTGTCAGCCCCTTGCCCCTCTCCCTGCTTCCACACAGGGACAGTGGCGATTCCCTGCGTTCCCCAGCCCGTGGGAGCTGTGGGAAGCAGGTAGGATGCCGACTGGGCTGGCCGTGTGGATCCGGGGATTTAGATCACGCAAACCCAGTTGTTCTCTCCTACAAGCCGTTCTCAGCGATGTGCTCGGGTAATTAGCATGTGCATAAACACTTCGTAATCTTGTGATCATGGCTTGCAGATTAGCTCTTTTGCCAGCTTTGCGATTTCTTTGCCAGTTTTAGTTTTAATTGCAAATCCATTACTGCCAGCTCCCTTGCATATTGTAGCAATAGGCAAATTAAAACACTTGGACACAGTTGGGCGGGTTTCAGTTAAGAAATTAATTGTTACTGCCAGCCAGTGCTTTTTAATGTGAGGGTGGCATTTGAGTTTGTTTTTGAGGGCATAATCTCCAAGACTTGCTTTTTTCCCTTCTCCTCCCCCCTCCCCAGACTGTGTTGCCCTGTCGAGCAGCTCCCCAGATGGCACGAAGCAAATGCTTGCCTCTTTGATCTCCTAGTCAAGAAATTTGGAAGTCGTTCTGAATTTATGAGAATCCTGTCTGAAATAAATCTGTCTGCACACAGGGCCACACTAAGGCAACCCGGAGCTGCAGGCACGGCTCACCTGAACCTCCCGGGGAGGCACAGGATTACATCCCACAACAGCATCGTGTGATGCTGTAGCGATAAAGAGAAACTTCATGCATATTGTTGAACATGAAAAAGTCTAGACAATCTACAATTTACCAGTCGGGGTAATTGGCTAAAGGCTTAATCCACCCTGATAATCCAGTAATGGTATTGTTGGCAGGACATTGATGTAAATATCACTCAGCAGTGCTGGCAGCCGCTGTCTCCTGTGATTGCTGCCGTTCCCAATTCCTTTTCCACAGTCCTTAGGGAATTTTCAGAGTTCTGCGAACTTCTTGTCTCCGGTATTTTTGAAAAACTTGTCTGTGCTCAATGTTTGTTTTCCACTCCGTTTGCTGATTAAGTAACATTTTTCACCAGGTCAGAACTTTCACAGAACCATTCATCAAGAATATTTTTTTTTCCTGGATGTACTCTTTTTCCCTGGTATATTTTTCACATGGCTCTCTCCAGCCTCCCGATGCTGCTGTTGCACAGTTTGCCATCGCCCTTCAGTACAAACAACATCTGGTTCTGCAGTGGACCCGTGCCAGCACTGTGAGCCACCTGCCACCTGCGTGTCACCGCCAAACCTGGTGGCATTCACTGAGGCTTTGGTGGCATCACTCTGCTCAAGCCCAAGCCCTGACGTGCCACCAGCTTGGCTGGGGCTGCAAACACTTGTGGGGCACTTTGGAGATCAGTGAGCTGAGCGGGGTTTTAAAAATACATCAACCTCCCCATTTTTGCGGAGGTGTTTTTAGTGCATGTCCGTGTGCCCCGTGGGGACCAAGGAGGGGGTTGTGACACCACAGATGCAGGGGAGGATGGACAGAGTAGTCCCTCCTCCAAACAGGAGTCTCCCACCACTGCAGAGCTTGTCCCCACGTGCTGCCTCCCAAGGCCTGTTGATGTGTTAGAGCGTGGCTGGCCTTAAAGCACACACTGAAATTATTGTCTAATTGTGCATGAAGCCAGTGGATAAAACACCTGTCCCATTCTTGTTACTTTATTCTCTTTAACTCATTCCTCCCATTTGCCTTGGTGAACAGGGTTGTTTTCAGCTGCCTTTGCAGCTGAAGGACCCTGCTGCAAATCCACACAGCACCAAGGACAAATGGATCCTGCCGGGTACTGGAGTCATGGAGTCCCAGAATCACAGAATGATTTGGGTCAGAAGGCACCTTAAAGACCTTCTCGGGGGATGCCAACCACTAGATCAAGTTGTTCAGGGACCCATCCAACCTGGCCTTGAGTCCCCAGGATTTAATTTATAATCAAGTCATATTTGTTAACTGAAAAGCCACTTGGTTGTTTCTGGTCTCTGGCCTTGCGTGTTCAATCCAGGGACTAAGATCCAAGTTACTTTTCTTCTTTCTGTGCATCACCACCAAATCACACCCTGAGTATTCTCTGTACAGCTTCCCTTGCCTTCAGAGAGGTTGTGAATGTGTAATGGACTGAAGCTCAGCAGAGGATTCCCCTGATGACCGAAGCAGAACCGCCCTGGGAATTCCTTTTCTGCAGGAGAGTTGACTCTATGCTGCCAGTCGAAGTATTAAAAACCTTACACCTAATAACATATAAACTTATTTTGGTCGCTAAACCCAGCTGAGATGGCTGTGAATCCTTGACAGCATTTTTAAGGCAGCCTGTAAGGGTTTTTTTTGAACATTGCCTTTTTTTTTTTCTACTCAGAAAACAATAGAAGCAGCACAGTTCCGCTGCAAACAAAACCTGAACATGCTCTAACTTACATGTGAAATATCAAAGAGCCCTCATTCAGTACACATCACCGCCCTTCCGTTTCACAGCAAACACCTTGTCACGGCCCAGAGACTTTGGGAAAACTACATATAGTGTGTTGGGGTGAATGTCACCCTGCTAATTATCCCATAGCTCTGGCTCCATGATGTTGTGGCTAACAAATCCAGCTTTAATTGTTCGTGATCTCTATCGGGGCAGACATCGGGTTTGAGTTCAGTCGGTACAGAGTCAGGAGGAATAAACACAAACCTACAGTAAGATCAAAGCAGCAGAGAGGTGCACATGTGCTAATAATAATAGCTTATGAAAGCTCATATTTTCCTTCAACAACATCCTGTCATTTGTGTATCAGCTTTGAAAAGGGAAAAAAAAAATTCAGTGTAATTTACTTCAGCAAAAAATGAGATAAGGCAGATATTTGATTGCAGCAGCTCATGTGTGGTTTGCTGCGAGGACTGTACATGCATCGTGGCCTCCAGTGCATGTGTGAGGGGAGGGTGCAGAGGCTGAGCTGGCTGTGACCGAAGTACCATCGTTATCTGATTTTTATATACAGCTGGTGACAATGTGATGCAGAAGGGAGGATGAGGTAAACGGTCTCAAAGTCGGTAACCGCATCCACACCTGGTGCACCTCGATAAAATGTCTGTAAACAGTCTGGATAGAGTGAGGTTACGGCGAGGCTGAGGACGTCTAACGGCTCCCGGAGACGCAGGGAGAGGCACACGGAGGTTTGGGGATGGTGTTTTGGTCGGGGTGGAATTGCCCAGGGGGATTAAGATCAGGGTTTTGCCCTTCGGTGGCCGTAGGCAGGTCGGCTTTCCCGGCTGTGTGTGGGACGAGCGGAGCGTGGTCGGGGTGACCGTACCCGAGAGGTTCTGCCTGAGCGGGGTCGGGCAGCCGTGATTTCCCGTCCACAGGACGTGACCTACTTAGGGAGGTCAGCCCTCAAAGCTGGGCACAGTGCTGACCATTTCCTCTCTCCTCTTACATCAAATTTTTGCTATCAGCTTCTTAATCTGGCACAGCGGCTTAAACTTCCGTCAGGGTTTTGCCCTGCCTGGCACCGGGTTGCCTGGTGGGCTGTGGGGGACCAGGAGCTGAGGAGCTGTGGGAGCAGAGCCGTGATGGAGATGCTGCCACCAGGAAGGAGACACAGGGTACTGTGCATCCGTCTTTCCCATTGCTGTGGTTGTTGACATTCGATTGTGCTTGCAGTTCTCTCTGCAGGCAGGAAGGTGCTTGGGGTTTTAGTGAAGGGAGGAAGGCTGAGAATAAAAGGTGACAGAGTGGCCCACTGAGTATTGAAGATGGGCTGGCTGAGAAGGGAGAAGGCTGTTTAGAAAGAAAACCGAGGAGAAGAGGACAAACAGGAGCAGGCACAGGAACAGTCACACTTTCTGCTCTTCCTGCACAGGCGCTGTGTCTTTGGGTACCGCCGGCTCCTCGGGCAGGGCATGACGGTGGCCATGGGGTGACAGCAACAGAGAGTAATCCCTGCGCTGGGAAGCTGGTTTTCAGGGCTGTGGGGCTGAGAGTCTATGCAGAGTCTGCAGCGGCTGAATTGCAGCAAACAGGGACTCGTTAAGAAAGTGGAGCAAATAATAATGATCCATATGTTTAATGCAGCTGAAAGGCGTACTTCAAAGATAGTGTTATCCTAAAAAAGCCCAAGTATAGAGGGGAATATACTTGATCACGGCTTCCAAGTTTTGATGGTAGCGTTGTAAGTAGGTCAGCAAACGGTAATATTTAAATTAACTCCTCTTTCTGGCAACTAGATGGGAATGTAGGTCTGGAAATGGGTAGATGTAGATTCTCTTCCCAGCTCTGCCACTCTGACAAGTCACTTCATCTCCTCGTGCCTAAGGGAAAAATACACCTTTGGGCTCTGCCCAGTAATCATCAGCCAAATGCTTCCCCACCTATCTAAAGGGTTTTAGAATATGTGATTGAAAAGTGCAAAGTGTTATTAACATTGAATTAATGTCTGCCATTACAATATGTAATGGAGTATTTCTGCACACACCCCACTTCCTCCTGCTCTAGTGTTTTGTCAGACGAGTCCAAGTGTTTACCAGCTTTAGAGCTGGCCTGCAAAGAGCCAGCGAGAGCTGGAGCTGCTGGTCGCCTGTGGAGCTGCTGGGCTGGTTTGGTGGAAGGATGGTTGGGGTGGGGGAGCTGGCAGCAGAGCCGAGCTGTGGGCACACAGCCATGGCCCCAGATTTTGGCAGCAGGGTTGGGGTGGCCAAGGTGCCCCATCAGCAGCCAGCCCGGAGCTGTGGGCACATCTCTTGTGAAGCCCTTGGCACCTTATCCACGCTTCCTGCCAGGGGTGAGAGGGCCAGGCTGGTCTGAGGGCAAGGGGGATGTGCTGCTGGAGCACCTCCCTTCTCCTGTTTTCCGGGAGCTGAGAGTCACAGCCTTCGCCCTGCATGTCCCATCGACTGATGGCTGCATTTGCACTTACACGGGCAGCACTGATGGCTTCAGTTTCTACCTCCTCTAAATATATTGATTTTCTCTGTGGAAGAAACAGCTGCATGTTTGTTGACCCAGAGCTCTATTTAAGGATTCTCATCCCTAGCAGTGTCCAAGGCCAGGTTGGACGGGGTTTGGAGGAACCTGGTCTAGTAGAAGGCGTCCCTGCACATGGCAGGGAGTTTGGAACACGGTGAGCTTTAAGGTCCCTTCCAACCCAAACCATTCTGTGATATCATCCCAGACTTTTCAAAGCAGCATTCCTCCTTTTCAGTTGTCTGCTCATCCCAAGACAGACCTTCCCTGCCTGCCTTGGGTTTGCCCATCAGCACACACAACCCTGCCTTCTTTCTCATTATCACACCCTGCACAGACATTTCCCTTCTTTTCTGAAATATCTCAGCACATGGTGTGGGTTACTGTCTAGACTGCGTCACTTGAACCAAATGTATTCACTAATATAATGTATTATTAGAGCTCACTAAGAGTAACAAACGAAGTGCATTTCTTTGTTCACTCTCTAATTGTTTGTTCATTAGCTCACTTGCTGATTCATAAAATATGAAAACCTCCAATAGGATATCTAGTCACTAGTGCAAATTAGCTAGTTTCTGATGTACATAAATAAATTATAACCCTGCATTTACAATTTGCCTTTAGTGTAAGGGCTGTGCAGAAGTGCTTTATCTCTGCACACAAAATAACAAGTAAAGGCAGAAGCTGGGAGTGCTGTATCCTACACTTGCAGAACACGCTAGTGGCAAAAATTATCTTTGCTGGTGGGTAATTTGTTTTCTTTAGCTCTGAAGGTGGAATATGACATCCTTGGGTAGCTACCTTTGTAGCTAGGGCTGGGTGTTCTGCTGCTGTGAGTTGGCAGGGGCATGCTCTGTGTGCTCTCAGCAGCTGGGAAAGCCCTGGAGCTTTCATTATCCCAGGGCTCTGCGTTTTCCCTGCTTTATCTGATCCCCTGCTGTGCTCCCTCTCCAGCAGCAGCTCCTCCTACTTTTTGGCTATTCCTGTTGCTTGTGAATTATTCCCAGAAAAGAACCATCTTATTCCCAAAAAAAGAACCATGTCCTCAGATTCCTAAGAAAGTTACTTCCAGGTAGTACGTGCCCATGTGTAAGGCTCCCAGAAGGTCTAAGATCATCTTTTTATGGTATTTTTTTCTAGCCTGCAGATTTCCGTGGCAGGGAGTGTAATTCTCTAATACAATTCAGAGATATAGAATTCTTCACTCCTTTCCACACCATGATCAACATGCTCATGACAAAAGGAATCATTCTCTAAAAGCTGTGTAGGTTTTTAGATGAAAACCTGCAGGCAGCTGTTTCATGATTGCATGTTATGTTGGTTTAATCCCTTTTCAGTTCCGTAATTCTCTTTAATCATGAACACAAGCTATCAGGGTCCCAAAGTCACAGAATCACAGAATGGTTTGGGTTGGAGGGGACCTTAAAGCCCATCCTGTGCCACCTCCTGCCCTGGGCAGGGACACCTTCCACTATCCCAGGTTGCTCCAAGCCCCGTCCAACCTGGCCTTGGACACTTCCAGGGATGGGACAGCCACAGCTCCTCTGGGCAACCTGTGCCAGTGTGTTAATTATTAAAAGCTTGAGTCTCATCTGATTTGTGTGGACACCAGAGATTTACAGCTGTAAATGCCTCGTGTTGCCAAATTGATGGTTACTGCCCCTTCCATGGGCAACGTTCCCAGAGTTTTCTCTGGGTGTAAGGCTCGGACCTGCAGATGCTCATGTAGGTAAATGGTTTCACATTTATGGATGGTCTTGTCGAAACCAGCCCAGCAATTGGTGCATAAAATTATTTGTATGTATTTGTATTTGCAAGTGTTGGATCTATACATGCAAGATCAAGGCATTAATTTGTAAACTTTTTTTGTTTTGCTGCATAACAGCTTTGCTGACTGGGTACCTACAGGTCTTTGCAGTGTAAGTCCTGTTGCATTTCAATAACAACCACTCACATGCCTTTCTTGAGCAGACATAGGTATTTGTAAAATTTTAAAATTTGTGATGAATTGTAGGATATTGCAGCAGGTCAGCTCCCTGTAGGATGCAACATTTCCAGTGATGTATTTCCAGCAATCAAGACCCAAAAATATCTGGTTTTAACAGAATGAAATGCACACTTTTTTCTCAGCCTCTTTCAATGGCATTGATTAAACAGAGATTAGTGGATGTGGGATTTGTATCTTCAGTTATTTTACCTCAGTGCTATACCATTGCTTTAACTGACTTTACCACAAAGCCTCTCAAACTTCCTTTTCTTTGCTAAATTACCTTGTGAATTCTCCACTTCCTCACATGCCCGGCATCTCCACCTCTGAGGAGGTGGAAAAAGCCTTTTAACAGTACATGTCCAGAACATTCCCAAGCAGTGACCCTGGTGCACCCCATCTCTGCGACGGGCCATGGCTTTTCCAGACGTTGCAGACTGGCTCTTGGGAGGGGACTTCATCCACAGATGGAGTGGTGAAAGCTAAATCCCAGTCCCGAAGACATTTTAGGACCTTTGTGGTATCAAAGGGGATCATTTGTCTTGCATGTTTTGAATTTGAGAATCCTGAGGCATGATTCATGTGGTCTGGGAGCTGGCAGGGCTCGTGGTGCGTTCCCCAGATGTACCAGGAGCCTGCAATCTGCTGTGCTCCCAGTGTGGGCAGTTAGGCCGTCACACTAAGTGAAATCTTGCTTTGGAAAGTCGGGGGCACCTTTGCCCCCCCAGTTTGGCTCTGCCTGCATTTCGCACGAGGGTTTTCTTGCTTGATCGGTCGTGGATCTCTGTCATTTTGTCAGTATTGAGCTTCAACAGTAAAAGAGAATTAGTTCTACTTAATTAACCCACAAGCCTATAATCTCTAGTTTATGAAGGAAAAATACAGAAGTGGTAAAATCTCGTGTGCTGCTGCTGGAGCCAACCAGGCCGTGATGCTGTGAAGGCCTGCAAGCAGCTCCGAACGGCGTCGTTCGGAAATTCTCTTTCATCTTCGTCTCATTCTGCTTGAATTTCTGCATTTACTTGTTGGAATCGTTGGCTGCACTTGGCTTCTTGCATTTTTGGTTTGCCATGTGTGTAATGCTACCCAGGCCTCTTTGCAGATGACCAGATTAGGTGAAAGAAAATGAATTATGCTTATTTCTGCGCTTTAGGTGGTTTTTCATGTGCACTGCCCTATGCAAAACAAGGAATATGATTCTTTAATGTTTTCTTTAGATCCTGACTCTAATCCAGCCTCTCCAGCTCTACCTGAGTTCCATGTGAATGTAGCTTTCTTTGCTGGACATTTTTTTCACCTCGTTGAAGCTAAAGGTTCTTGCTAAAGAGGTAGAAAACTCTAGATCAACATCTCTCTTTCCAGGTCGAAAACATCAGTGGTTTTTCTGTCCTTTCAGTTCTCTGCCTTCCCCTTGGTGTTAGGAGCAGCTGTGGTGCTGAGATTTTCTGAATCTCTGTGACCATCAGAATTTGTTTCCAAAGGCCACCACACAGTTCCCTGAAGAAGACAACTTTCGTTCTCTGCTGGTCCTGTCTGGTTTCAGGACAACAACTGTAAAGCAACATATTTTACTGCAGATACTGAGGGTTTTAAAGTCCTGAAGCAAGCTTGCATTTAAAAGGAAGAGTTGCTAAATTCAACGTACGTAATTGACATATAATTTGAAGTAATAGCTTTGCAGGAGTGTCTGCACAGGATCTGACCTATATATTCCTTAGAATTGGTGACCGTGTGGAGGAAGGAGAGAGCCTGACCCAGCTTGACATTCATATCCCAGAGAAAGGTTGCATGACTAACACTGAAAAAACAGCCTTGGAATTGCATCATGAAATCACAGGCTGACAACCTTGGAACCCAATGTGGGCATTTTCCGGAGTCATTTCCTGATGCTCATCCACCTGAATTAAGACAAAATAGTTAATTACTTTCTTTTTGGAAAGTAAGTTTGTCTCCTTTCAAGCACTTTGCTGTGTTAAGAGCACCTCTTCTGCCATTGAGGAGGATTTCAGACGTATCTTTGACTCACACTGTTGCCAGGTGGTGGTGATCCAGCCTTTTCAAAATGCCTCTCCGTAAAATTATCCCAATCCCACAAACCACTCGGTATTATTTCATTGATGTTCTGCTGGCAAAGAGGCCTCTAAGGCTTTAGAGACTTGAATGGAGGCAGGTGCCTTTTTCATCCTCCAGCCTTCCCGGAAAATCTAGTGATGCTGTGGGATTTCCCCAGTCCTCAAAGGAATTCCCTCCTTGGGGGAAGATGGAGGTTAGAGTGGCAGTGGGGGGTATTATTTGCATCTTCCTGGGCCAGAGGACTGTGTCTCCAGTGCATCCTTCTCCTGCATCCCTGTGCTGAGCCCTGAATCCCCGAGTGCACCCCTGGGCCGCTCTGCCCTCTCCGTGTTCCCATTCCTGGCGTGCTGACAGCACACAGATCACACATGAAGGGAGGATGTGCAGCGGCACAGGGAGTGCTTGTGAAACGGGGAATTACTGCAGTGGCACCAGTGTCCCAGGTACCGAACTCCCAGGGGAGCACACAGGAGGCTGGAGCCCGAGGCCAGCAGCACCCAGGGACACGGCGCCGGGGTTCCGTTATTCCCGCGGCCCCGCCCGCTGCCCGGCGCTGGAGCACAGCGTGTTCCCGATCAGCTTCATGGAAAGGGCTGTTTCATATCAACTCTGTCAATCTCTGTGTTTCACGCGTGTGGAATGTCCTGACTTCCCTGCGCAGCACGAATGGCTGCCAGGTTTGTCACTTGGGTTGTAGGACGTGGGTGCTATTTAGGGTGAGTCACTGGGGTGCTTTGCTCTGCCCCTCGGGGCGTTTGGTTGAGACAGAACACCTTCTATGGGCTTTGGATCGGGAGGGAGCAGAAAAGGAGCAAAATGTTGCTACTCTGATACGTTTTTTAAAACTCAGCTTCTTAAATGATGAGCAGAGGACGCTGAGAGCTTCTGGGTGTTGGTCTCTGCTTTCCCACTCGCTTCGCAGCAGTTTCACAGAGATTTGGATTTTCCCTTGCGAAGAGGGTGGGTGGAATCAGCTGAAGAGGGGGGAGTCAGCTCTGCTGCCTGATGGAGAGAGCACAGGTGAAGCATTCTCCTCCACCAGCTGTGGAGATCCAAGCAGCTGCTGGGTCACTCAAAAAAAAAAGCCCAGAGAGAGGGAGAGGAGAAGCTTGAGCTGCTGTAATCACAGGTAGGAGTGGAAATGCCTGGAAACGATCCATCAGCAAGCAGTGAGCCGCTCCTTGGAAACTCTGGGAATGACTCCTGTGCCCTCACAGCAAATGTGTGCTAACCTGGCCTTGCACAGTACTTTCCTTTTCAGTCTGGCTAATATTCTCAGCACCACATTCAGATAGATATTTATATAAAAGTCTCTCTTTATATTTCATTTCCAAGCCACCACACATGGATTTACTCATGAGTAATGGATGAGTCGACAGGGTATAATGCTCATTACTCACAGGGAGCACGCAGGGAGGTACTTGGAGCGGTGGCAAGGGCCGGGTGTATCCCAAATTCATCTTGTCCCCAAATGCTGGGCATTGTTGCCTGGAGCTGCCACACTGCTGATGCTGCAGAAGCTGGAACGAGGAATTGAGCTCATTTTTTCTCCATTTTTTAGTTCACTTCTGTCGAGGCAAACGAAGCCGGTACAGTGTCACGGAGTGCAGGCCGAGGATAAAGTCTTAATTTCTACATCTTCTGCCTTCCACTGCTGTTTGTGGAAGGGAGGTAACAAGTGAGGTTGGACAGCCACAGCTCTCTTTTAAATGAGCATTACATTACCTACAAAGAATGTAGGCAGGCCAGATTCAGTGGCGCAACTTTCTGAAGAAAAGCCTGTCAGTGCTAATGAGCGTATCTGGTCATTCACAACTGGATTAATCTTCTTTTCCCTCAGTCAAATGTTTCTGTTTAGAGCACCTGCTAAAAAGGGAGCAATATAATGAAGTGTCTGGGTGGTAAAAAGTGTTTTTAAAGCCCTGGGTTTGCTTCCCATTCTTCAGGCAAAGTATAGAGCAAAGAAAAGGCTCCCACAGCATGGGAAGGCAGGAGCAGAAATGGGGAATTAGGATCTGGAGAGTCCGAAATACTCATCCTGCAAAAATCTCATGCTGCAGGTTGGGTGGAAAAGAAGAGCAGTAATTGAAGCAGAGAGCCTGAATTTAGGAACAGAGCAGAACAAATTAATGTGTGGTCCTGGAGGGTGATTATTCCTGCTCCTGTGCCTGAGAACGCCTGGGCTCATCCCATGTCACAGGGATGCACAGGGGGAGGGTGGTGAAGGGTTAGCTTCTCCTTCTGCTCAGAATACAGTCTAGACCAACCCTAGCCAGACCAGAAAGACGACGTGGCATGGAAATCAAAACACGGGCTCCTATTGCTCTAATGGTGCACAGGATACAGTGGGGCCAGTGTGAGGTTTTTTTGCTTGTGGTCGAGAATTTAACTTTCTTTTTTCTAACGTCAGGCACTTTGGGGGTGAGGGTTTCAAACGAAACAGGATTCGGCGCATGCAGAAGTTGCATGTTTGCAAATACAGTGATGTGAGTTTAAACCCTGTGTGGTTTACCGTGGAAAATACAGACATGGTGTTTTTCACCTGAACTTGGCTACACACAGACCAAAGGGGAGAGTGTGAATGTAGCTCGAGCAGTGAAGAATTTCTGACGTGAAACTAAAATTAACTTCCTCGGTGTGCACACAGACAAATGCAGATAAACACACGCCCGCCCAGGCTGCTGCAGGGTGATGTCCTGCTACCATTTTGGTTTGCAGAGCAGTTGGGTTGTAGTGAGCAGCAGTTTGTGTCTGCCTTGGGGCAGTGGGTGAGCAGAGCTCTGGCCCCTTGAGCCGTGGAGAGAAGGTTCTGCACGGCAAGAGCTCACTGCCGTGGTGGGAGGGACTCAACACTCCTGGAGGTGACTTCAGCCATATTCCATGCATACCTGGACACACATATAACCTCTGTTTAACCCTCAGGGTGCTCAGGCCCTGGCGCAGGTCTCCCAGAGAAGCTGCAGATGCTCCATTCCTGGAAGTGTCCAAGGCCAGGTTGGACAGGGCTTGGAACAACCTGGGATACTGGAAGGTGTCCCTACCCCAACACCCTGCAGGGGGTTGGAACAAGATGAGTTTTAGGCTCTCCTCCAACCCAAACTATTCTAGGATTTTGCAAATCTAAGATTAGGCAAGTTCAAGTCTTTCTAATTCTTTAATTTGTAAGTGCATGAAACTCTTCCTTGCTTTTGCTCATGCAAGGCCTGTACAGTTCGGCATCCCACATGGATGACACTGTCTTTGCAGCTTGGAAGGGGCAAGGTATGGCCCTTCTGCAGGAGCTAAGGGAGACAGGAAGCATCGCTTGTGCACAGAACTCATTTAGGCTGCCTCTACTCTCCTTCCAAACATGCCGAGGATCAAGATCCAGGTTATAATGCCCAAAAATGCAAGGAGGCTCAGGAGTCCTTTCATGCCTTTTCCTTAGGAGCGCAGTTACAGTTGCTGCCTGGTTTCCAGTGACTTGTGCCTGTGAAAGGAAGGCCAGGATGCAAATCTCAGTGGTGGTTTTATTTGTTTGTTACTCAAAAAGTCAGGGGGAAAAGGATGGTTGACCACATTTACAGTGCATCATCTGAAATGGAAAGTTTCCACCTTGGAACTGGGAAAGAAAAAGAGACCTCCCAGTACAGAGCTGTGCAAAGGACACTTGTATGTGTTTATCATCATGCATTAGTGGGGTGGGTGAGGGAACTGCCTTCCCTCATAATTGCTTTTACTTTTGATTCCTCCCACAGTGTTGAGGGTTTACAGTCTGTAACACAACACGTGTGGGTTTCACAGGTCACTCAGCCTGCCCTGGAGGAAACAGGTTCCCTGGGTAGTTTCTCATTCTCATTTACTCCTCGTATTCTCCATTAGCACAAAGACCCATAATGAGCTGGCTACAGAAAATCAGCTGGGACAGCCAAGACATCGTCTTTCACATGGCAGCAATTTTGTGAGGATTTGGCTTGAATGTACAGCTTAGCAAAAAAAAGAAATCTGGGGTTTTTTTGAGTTGGGATAAGATGTGTTTTAGGATGAAGGCTTGGGCTGGTAGAGACCTAAAGCTGGAAGGGAGCCTGGGAACCAGGACAGAGCAATGGCCTGTGTGGGGGTGTGGGCTGCTGGGAGACTCTGGATAGGAGGGGGAAATTTTAGGATCAAGATTTGGCTGAGAAAATCCATGAGACAGTATAGGTGCCTGTGGATTCCCATGATACACTATTCAGTTGGCACTTTCTCTCTGAGCTTTACCTACTGCCTTGAGCCTTGGCCATCAGTGCCGTGCTGGCTGTGGTTGGAAGCGTGGCTCAGGGGCACTCAGCAGTTCTCAGGTTGCCTGTAGTACAATCTCTGTGGCTTCTCCTTGTTCAAGCCCTTTATCCTACACTCAATGTCAGCCCCAGAAACCTTTCCCAGTTCCCAAACTAAATATAATGGCTCTAGATGTGGCAGCACATTCAGAGTCCACCATATAATCTGCTGGATTGAGACTCTAACCCTGACCTCAACCTCAACCTGTTCACTGCTCCAGTGACTCCTGGTGACCCCAGATTTCAAAGGAGTCACAGATTGACTCAACGTGAGCTTTCAATTTTGATGCTGTCTCCCCCAAATGCCTTTACTATCCCAGCCCATCAGTTCCTTCTGGACCTTCCCAAACTCAAGCAGCCATCACCAGTGCCAGAGGATAATGATCTCAAAGAACTCCATGTCCTCTCCCTGTACTTTGCTCATCCTCCTCCACTGAACCTTCTCATGACCCGACTTCATCTGTTCTTCCTGACCTGGATTGTAATCCCAACACCTACTCCAGCCTCAACACCATTGCTTACCCCTTGCCAAATGCTAATCCTAGCCAAAACTTTCACCCCAGCCATAAAGGTGGAAGCTATATACAGCCTGCCTTAAATCCAGGGGCATCCAGGTGGATCTGCTAGAACGTTTTTTCTGGGTAGAAACTACACTAAGATCCAGAGTGCCGTGAGCTGGGACTGGGGTTGGGTCTGGGGTTAATGTTGTTCTCCAAATTAAATTCAGGATTTAGTTTAGGCTCATGTTTCACAGGAGCCATGAGCTAGGAAAAAATGGGGAAGTGCTGACAGTATGGCACGTCTCCAGTCAGTAGTGCTGGTTTCCCGAGCGAGTGGGTTGTGAGTGTCCTGTCCCAGATTTCCCTGCCAGCTCTCACATGGATATAATAAACATTGGTACCGTAGGTGCACGGTCTGACAAAAGTCTGCCTTGGAAAAAACAGGCTTCAAGGAAGGCTATCTGATGTCATCACTGTGAGATGACTGGGCTAGAACAGTTTCCTTAATTAACCTGTAAATAAGATGTTTGATGGACTGCAGCTCTACAGTGGTGCAAGGATCTATTTCTGATGAAATTCTTCTGAATTCCAGAAGAGATAAAGATGCTTTGAGTAAGAAGGGACTGTATCCAATAATAGCTCTCAAGTTTGCAAATAAGTCTTTGATCTCTTCCGTTCCATGACTCCACGTTGCTTTTGAAAGACAGCTGAATCTTCAACCCCCACAGAAAATTTCAGCTTTTTTTTGTTTGTTTTATCCTGCTTACAGCAAACACAGGCAGGTGGCAGGTCCTGGTGTGTGATGAGCGTGAGGGAATGACCTTCCCTTCCTTGCAGCTCGGTGACAAACGCTCAAGAGAGAGGAATAGAATAGAATAGAATAGAATAGAATAGAATAGAATAGAATAGAATAGAATAGAATAGAATAGAATAGAATAGAATAGAATAATTTCAGTCGGAAGGAGTATGACAGCTACTCCTGATTTACATATAAAAAGAGGGGTTTGCATTTATGTTATCAACAGTTTGAAAACTCTCAGAAGAAGAGAAGCTCCAGGCTGCTTGCATGCTTGCTCACAGCTGAATGCAAAGCAGCTTGAGGCCCAAGTCCACCCCAAGTGCATCCCCCCTTCCTGCAGAGCACCCCCACCAAAGCAGGGCTCCCTTCCAGCCCTGTGCGGAGTGACAGTCAGCCGGCAGTGGGGGTGGCCGGCCATCTGCACACCTCTCCGGGGAGGAGCACACAGCTGTGAGCACATCCCTTCTCATTTGATGCATCACCTGTGAAAGGAGGGGGCTGCCATTCCAACCTGGCCCCGCTGTGCCCGTGGCCGTGGGGGACCAAAGCCGGGTGCCCAAGAGTTGGTTCAGTGAAGCCCTCACAGGTTTTTCTGTTGATTTCCATTCAGGCTTCCAAAGGTACTTTTTTTCTCTTCTCCGTGTATTATAAAGCGCTGCATACACCTACTTTCAGCTATAAATAAGAAATAATCATGTGCATTTAACACTTATTAAAATTCTTTTTAAATTTATATGCAAACGAGGAGCAGCCACAGGCTCCTGGCAGGTTGCCGATAAAGCCCTTTGTTCTGCAAGGATTCTACACCACTGATGAGGCAGATAAATTTGTCTTCAGTGCCATAGCCTTGTCTTTGCTCTGAATCTTTTTTATAACTACTGGAAGGTGTAGGTTGAGAAATGCTGGTTTGATTAGCTGGGCTTGTGGTTGGTCCCTTTTCATGCCAAAATCATTTAAGTGTTCCAGACGTGGCATACACCCATGGAATCTACAAATATATCTCTCCCCAGTGCGTCATAATTCCTGGGGTAGTAAGTGATGAATCATCAGGATCTAATGTGAAGATAAGCTAATTAGCATTAATCAGAGCTCCTGCCCGAGGTGGGAAAATGCTAGGTGAGCAGTCTGTTGGCTGCCATCTGACTTATTTAATTATTTTATTTTCATTTCTTTCGATTTTACAAATCGGGCTCTTCAAAGCTTCCAAGCTCATAGACTGGTAGTCTTTTGTGCCATGCAAAGTTGAACAACCTTTTCGTGTCCCTCCGTCTCCATCCTGCCCTGGTCTCACTTCTTGCATTGCCTGGAAGTCCGCAGGCTGTGGCTGGGTCATGCTGGGGTGTGGGATGGCTGCTGGGCTTGGAGGTTTCTCCCTGCAAGGAATCTGCCTGCAGCCCCCTCCTGCTGAAAATGTTAAGTGACTATCTCCAGAATTTAAATTAACTCTTACCTTTACTGCAGTGGGACAGAAGAGAGAAGCCCCATCACGTGTAGCAGGGGGTGATGAGAAGCGTTACTCTCACGCTGTGGTATCAGGCGATGTTCCCTTCTTCCTACTCTGTAACTTTTTGTTAGAAATACTTAAAATCATATTACAGCATTTTTCTTCTAGTAGCATCCCTTCCAGCAAAAAATCCCATCAGCAGGGATGGCTGTAAATACTTCCTTACGTGTCCTTATCCTGGCCAGGGCAGGGCTGTTGCAATCAGCGTTCAGGTCTGTGGAGCAGGAGCTCAAGAAATTCAGTCGCAGCAGAAAGATGCCATCAGGCCTCACCCTCCGTGAGTGCTGGCCCATTTGGAGGATGGTTTGTGACAAACTCCTTTAGGTGTTGGCATCTGCAGCATGGCTCTGCATTTGGAAATGTGTTGGCTTTGGTGGTGTGTCTCCTCGCTCCTCGGGTTTGGTAGCGGGAATCCCGGCACAAAGGGAACCAAGATTCAGACTACTTCAGCCGTTAGCATAAAGATAATTAGCTTTCAGTGAGACCCAAATCCTATGAGGAAGTTTTTTTAAGATGCTTGGGTGCTCAATACGCAGTGTGGCACCTCAGGGAAGTCGGGACTGTCCTGTGGCCCCACAGCCCTGGCAGCATCCCAATCATGAAATCACAGAATTGTTTGGGTTGGAAGAGCCCTTAAAGATGATCTTGTTCCAACCCTCTGCCATGGGAAGGGACGCTTTCCAGTAGACCGGGTTGCTCAAAGCCCTGTCCAACCTGGCCTTGACATCTACCTGATGTGGCACAGCCTCTCCTCCGTGGAACAGCTCATGGGCTCTGTGGGAAGCAGCCCCCAGCACAGTGGCAGCCTTGCTGGAAGATGGAGAACGTGTGTCAGCAGACCCCCAGGGCAGGAAAAAGGGAGTTCACCAGTCTGTGGGCTCAGAGTCCTACCGAGCTCCAGTCCGTGTGGTCCTTTGCCGTGCCGTCCAACACGTGTCTTTGCCACCCAGACAGAGCTGAGGTTATCTGTCCTTGAAGCTGCTGGAGATCTCCCACGGGCAATGCCTTTCTTTGCTCTGGATTTTGCCATGATCCCGTAACTTATAATTACACTAACTCTTCCATTCTGGTGAAACTCACCCCTTCCTTTTTTTACCTGTGGCACACGGGATTTTTGGAGAAACCATGAGGACTTTTCAGGGCAGCGTTGTGCTCCATGGACTGCTGGGGTGGGTCAGACAGCTTCACCTCTTGAGCTTGCTCAGGTGTAGCAGAATTACTCCTTTTCACATAAATACTGTTCCACAGCTCTGTACAGAGCTGGAGGAAAAAAAAAAATACCACCACAAAACCGAAAGTGCAGGAGCACATAGCTTTTATTCTGGTGAATGAAATTACCTGGGCCAGCTGAGGAGGTTTGTAGCCACCAGCAGATGTCATTGCAGCCAGCACAGCACAGCACACGTCAGGTGAGAACAGAGGCACTGCAGGTGTTCACATAATACCCAATGGAGAACGAAAATTAAAAAAATAAATTGTGTAATCGCAGATTGCCAGGTTGCTCTTGCTTAGATCACTGGTAGCTCGTTTGTAGTAGATAGAGTAGATATGAGGGATTAAATTCCGCACTACAATTTGTTTTCTGCTGAATAATTAAGATTTATTAGTCCCAAGCACAAATTATAGTAATTTAAAATATTAATAATTTTTTACAAAAGGAACATGCCAGTGGATTTTGTTTCATGGGAATTGTTGGGTCCTGATAACCTAATGAGCCCCAGGACTAATGAGGGGAGCTGGTGAGGGGCTCTCCCTCTGCTTTGCAGTGACTTGGGGTGTCCCTGCCCATGGAAGGGAGGTTAAAACTGGAGGAGTTTTGAGGTGCCTTCCCACCCAAACCATTCCATGATCCTACGATCCTGTGATTCCTTGGTGCAGGAGGAGAGCCCTGGCCTGCATGTTTGTGCACGTGTTTGCCTTGGCATTCGTGTACGTGCACGTATTTATGCTCTTGCTAACCAGTTTCTGATCCTCACAGAGTTTTATAGTGGTGGCTATAGAGAGGCAGACAATACACTCCTCTTGAAATCAGTGGCAAAATTTGCTGTCATAAAAGACAGAATAAGGAAAAGTGCTCATTTGCCTCTGCTCCTGGGTCATTTCCCCACTCCTTTTTCTGGGGTCAGCAAGCCAACAGACAGAGAAATGTCTCTGAGCCGCCTGTCAGACCTTGATCAGTAACTGGTAGCTATTATTAAACTATTGTATCAAATGTATAGAATTACCTTATATAGAATCTCCTGTTCTGAGCAATATTTACTGTTTGCTTGGTGAAGATCACCAGCAGAAGCGAGCCTGCTGAGCTCCATGTTCTTCAGATACAGGAGATAACAAGTCTCCACCCTAAAAATACACTTTACAGTTGAGAAATGCAATTTCTGTTAAGCTCGTGGTTTGAATATAGGCCCATACACGTAGAAACAGTCGCACTGAGGCAGAGATGTGATGATAAGGGAGGTGGACTAAAGGCAATGTTTTATAGCCGTGTCACCAGTCTCCCTGTAACACAACAAACAAGTATTCATCTCGGGGGAAACTGTGGCTCTTCCCACTTCTGCAGTCACTGGTGAGGAGGCATCTCGAGTTCTGTGTGGAGTTTTGGCCTCTCACTTCAAGAAAGACAGTGGGGTGCTGGAGCTTGCCTGGAGAAGGGAACGGAGCTGGGAAGGGTCTGGAGGACAAGTCTGATGAGGAGCATCCGAGGGAGCTGGGGGAGCTCAGCCTGGAGAAAAGGAGGCTCAGGGGGGACCTTCTGGCTCTACAAAGCCCTGAAAGGAGGTTGTAGCCAGCTGTGGGTTGGCCTCTTCTCCCAGGTGACAAGTGATGGTACAAGAGGAAACAGCCTCAAGTTGCACCAGGGGAGGTTTAGATGTAATATTAGGAAAAAAATCTCTTCACTGAAAGGGTTCTCAAGCCCTGGCACAGGTGGCCCCGGGGCAGTGGTAGAGTCACCATCCCTGGAGGGATTTAAAAGACATGTGGCACCTGGGGACATGGTTTAGCGGTGGCCTTGGCAGTGCTGTGTTAACGGTTGGACTCAATGACCTTTGAGGGCTTTTTTCAGCCTAAATGATTCTGTGATTCAAGACCTGAATGAACACCTGCCAGCACTGGAGGTAGTGACATGCCCTTGGCCTTAGGTGAGATAAATCAGTGGCAAAGCTTTCACTGGCTTTGGCATGGATTGTGTCTTATTTTCAATCCTATGCATCTAATTGTTACTCTTCCACTGAAAGGGTCTGGAGATGCCCCAAACCCTTCAGCTGGGGACTTAATGGGATCACCTGTTCTGAGATGGGGTTTCCTTCTGAAGTCCCAGGTTGCTTTATGTCCTGAAATAGTGGAGAGAGACAGCCAAAAAATGAAAGGGAAGATAAAATATTAAGAATGTCTTTTAAGAAGAAATTGCTTTCCCTGTGTGGCACCTCACTTAAAACGGAGAGGCGTAAAAAGGTGTAATCCTCTATAATCTATATGCTTTTTACCTTTTGCATTCTAAGGAGCTTAGATGATGGCCAGAAGATAGCTGGGTTTATTTTTTTAATTGCAAACTTTGCTGGAAAGATTGTAAATCCTAACCCAACGGCAGTAGTGTTTTAATTGGATTTTTCAGCAAATGTACAATCCGTAGGTAATGAAGGGAACTTCTGCTATTAAAAAAATGCAATACTAGTGTAGGATTTAATCACGTAGCAAAGTCCTGAAGCAAGGATATCTTCTGCCTGTGGATCATTGTCCTGGTGGTGAGATAAGTTTTTCATTCCTAGATTGTCAGAAGGCAGATGTGGGACATGTGGACTTGGAGCTCAAGGCTCTAAATAATACCTGAGCTTAAAAATGTCACTGTAGGCATGTGGAGGTTGTATGCACACAGGTGTTTGGGGTTGTTTTTTTTTAGTATAATGTATGTTCTCTGTAACCTCAGTTTCATCATTCAGCAAATACAGCTGTCAGTTATTGTAGAAGATCAGAGGCCGTGGCAAGTAAGTTCAGAAAAAGTCTGTGTTACAAAATGACCCTGCAGTTAAATACCTGATCCCTGGTGGTGGGTTGAATTGGTTAATTATCTGGTTAGGAAAAAATCTCCGCCAGAAGCTTCATATTATCATTTGTTCTTCTTCCTTCTCGAATTTTTTTTTCTTCTCCTTTTCATCTGAACGGGTGTAGATGCCGGGGCCGTTGTTGTGGATCAGTTTGTGTTCCATGGGAGCTGCTGACACTGAACAGGCCTCAAATCAGGGAGTTCATCAAACTCTTCCATGAAAACCCCGAGGTTTTTCTTGGGTCACAGAGGGCTGAAGCTCCCACATTCTCCTGTGGTGACCCCGGGAGCTCAGAAACCCCCTCCACTTCCCAGCAAATCCCCAAAATGAGCTGCCTCAAGGAAAAGAGTCACCTGCCACGGGGACACTGCTGGTGGCACCAGTGCCCTCCGTGGTGGTGTCACTGAGGGCTCCTGGCGTGGGCAGACCTGGCAGAGGCACCAGTGACCTGCCTGCACGTCAGCCACCCTGATCCCTGCCTGCCGTGGGACCGACTCCTCACACACCCTTCTGTTTGCTCAGTTCTGCTTTGTTTAGCTTTTCTGGAAAACCTTTTCCATGGAGTGCCGTGTCGCGGCTGACCGCGGGGCAGGGCGAGCTCCCAGGGCGAGTTGTTTTGGAAAACAAGTCTGACCTCAGCCAGAAAAGTTGGTATTTTAACATTTTCCCCTTCGCTGCCTACGTGAAGTGGTGATACCTCCCACTTGGGGTGGTGGGAACAGACGGGTGCCTCCAGCCACCACCTCGGGCTGCTTTCCCCAGGCGGGGTCTGGCTGCTGGGACCCTCTCCACAGTCAGCCAGGGGTACAGCCCAGCGGAAGGTTGCTCTTGCAAATCTCAGCAGAGATGAGAATCAGAGCACGAAAATACAGAGAAAGGTTTGGGATGAACGTGGCTTGTATCTGGCTCTTCTGCCTCCCGGGAACATCACCCCTGGGATGTGGGCACATCAACCAGGAGGTGGCTCAAGTCTCTGTCCAGGACCTAAACTTCTCCCGGCAAAGCTGTGGTGAAGTCTGATGCACCCTACGAGGAGTTGTGCTTGGTTTTTCAGACAAAAATAAATGTTGCTTAAAATTCCTGACCCCGTGCAGTCCTGGGCCGGGTCATGAGCTCCCCCAGTAAGATCTGGATCATCAGAACTGTACTAAGATTTCAGCCCTCGCGGTTTTGCGCCTGTTGCTTCTTGTATTCCGATGAACTCCGAACTCAAAGCAAAACCAAGTTGAAAGAGAAAAGTTTCATCAATTATTTTTCTCATCAAAACCATACGAAATTGTGACTTTCTCATTTTTTCAATGTGAAGCCTTTGATCAGTCCTGCCTTGAGAACTTTTGATTAGCCTGGGTTAAGATGAAATCCAAGAGTGGGCACATTTTGTGTGGTCTCTGGTTTCGAGTTGAAAATTTTTCCTGTCTGTCCTAACCAGGTTATTCCTGGGCTGTTGTTCACAGTCGCTTTCATAAAGCCATAGCCAAAAAATTATGGGAGCTTTTGGTAAAAATATGCTGAGAAGGCAACCCAGCCATAGCAGGATTCATTTATTATTTATTATTTAACAGAAAATTTGCTGCATTCATTACTAGGCCAAGTTATAATCCCCTGTTATGGCATCTTCTGGCACTGTATTTAGCTGTATTTGGAAAATGAGACTTTCATCCAGGCTCTGAAGTTTGGAAACCAGCTCTCTCCAACCTGCTTTCCATACTGAGACACAGAGATGAAAATAATCTCATGACCATCCACTCCCGTAGTAAAATCTTACGCAATTAAACCTGTGAATCTCAATACCTGAAAAACAGGATCTGATGACACATGACAAGAGCTGAGTTAAAATATGTATGACTTAATTCCAGCATGGTGGGTAATCTTTATCATCACGAGTGTGGAGCAGATGAAATCGAGGCATGGGGTGGGGATGCACAGCACTGGAGCTACCTCATTTATTCCCCCCCCTCACCTGGAGTCCCATTCTGAAAATGAGCCCCAAAAGTGTTGCTAAAGAGACAATATTGAAAAAAGCCATGGAAAAGGATCTGGAAAGATGCTTGTGTGGAGTGGGGGGTTGCTGTGGTGCTTGGTGCATCCCGTCTCTCTTGGTTCGCTCTCTCATTACCTACTTCGTCGTGAGGAATTAGGAGACTGAGGCAGCAGAGCTGTGTGTTCCCCTTTAGTCTGAGGCCAGCTCACAGGATCAGACCTCTCCATCCTAAATCTCATCCAGGAGCCTTCACCCCGTGCTGCTGAGGCCACCAGGATTAGCTGTCGAGCCTTTAAACTGCTCCTTGTTTTACATCTCATAGGAGGTAACATTTAAGGAACTTCTAGAAGTCAAGTGGCAGGACAAGATTAATTAGGATTCCTTTCTAATCCTAATTACAATGATATTTGCTTCCCACGATAGGAGTTGTTCATTATCATAAGTTTGTTTCTTTAGTCTGTCTGCTTCCCTCCCCCCAACAAAACAAAACAAAAAAAGTTTAAATAATATTTAATACATTTTTACAGTCATTAAAAAAAATCAACTCTTTTTAATCTGCTAAAAACATCAGATGGGCAGAGGAGAAACCCATTCAATTCCCTATTAATTTCCCTTGCTCTCTAATTATATGCAAATCCACCAAGCCCAGGTTTTAATTCAGCTGCTCGCATTAAGAGATCAGAGGAAGATTCAAAATGGGAAAGCAGAGTTTGACGTGTCGTCGGGGGCTCATACGAATTCGACTGGAAGATAAATTCCACATTTTAATTAAAATGTTTATTCCGCTCTGCACAATAATGCTTGCTTGCTTTCAGAGGAAAAAAAGAAGGGTATTAGGCATTAAAGGAACTAATTCCTCCTATCGAGAAAATTAGGATTTCTCCCAGGCAGGCACAGGGTATCATCCAGGATTAGCGGCTGTAGCATTCTTTGTAAACATGTCACCCTTGAAAGTGAGCAGCGAGGAAAGCTGCTATCGCCTTACTGCTGCAGGGTGTCCAGGGAGCATCCCTTTGGCTCCACAGGGGATTATCTTCCCTCCGTGGCCCCCAGAGAGCCGTTCATCATGGAAATTGGGAAGTAAATGTGAGCAGGATTAGGGTAACGTGGGGGCAGCAGCGGGCAGCTCGCCCCTCTCCAGCCCGGGCGTGCCCAGGGGGGTCCCTGTGGGGAGGGATGCCCCTCACCCCTGCCCTCACCCCTCGGGCTTCACTGGTTGGCAGAGCCAGGTCTTGGGTGGGAGTGACATCTGTCCCCGCACGGGGCTGGCAGGGATGCTGGGCAGGGTCTGGGACAGAGCCCAGGGAAGGCTCGGAGTAGCCGTGGTTCGTTTGTTCCTGGCCGTCCAGGGTGGAAAGGCACCTGACATCTTTATAAATGGCCAAGGATTTCACCCTAGGAGGGAAATGCCTACCCAGGGAGGACAGTGATACTACAAATTATCATCCCTCCTTGTTCTGGTTTATCTGTTACTGAGCTGTGGTGAGTGCCTGGGCACAGCCACCTCTCAGGAGGTAAAACACCTTGTCTTGGTGTCATCTGAAGCCTCTGAACCAGGATTGTTATTATTATTATTGTTATTGTTATTATTGTTATTATTATTGTTATTTTGCACAGCACAGTCACCAAGATGGGGATTTACTCTCAGATGGGGTGAAGTACTTGGGTTTGTTTTCCATTTCTTTCAACCAGTGATGTTGTCAAATAGTGGGATCTCCCCTGAAGCTGAGCTTTGAGACTGGCAGATTTAAAAGGAACAGAATAGAACAGGAAAAGAAAAGAAGAGGAAAAGGAAAAGTAAGAAAAGGAAATAAGAAAAGAGAAAAGAAAGAAAAGGAAAGGAAAAGAAAAATATAAAAGCAAAAGAAAAACAGGGAGTAATGTGCCTGTCAGGAGGGGCTGGCAACTGTCCCTCCCCAAGCCTAGAGATGGACAAAAGTCCTGTGATGTGTCTCCTGCCCACATCCCAGTGTGACAGGGGTGACACCAGCAGGATGGTGGCACCCACGGCGGCCTTGCACTCTGGCACTGTGATGTGGAGGGGCAGGTTTCACCCCCTCTGATGTTTGGTGAATCGAAACACATTAAATCACATCAGAGTTTTTTGGGGGGTTGTGTTTTGTAAACTCCCCCGCACTCTTTCAAGTACATGGGCTGGTTTTGTTTTTGTTTTACATGGAAAATAGAAACACAGCCGGGAGGCGGGAGCCCTCTGCCTGTGCCCAGGGATTCTGTAAGCAAATATTTGCCTCCAGAAAACTGCACAACACTGGCACCTGGAGGGTTCCTGCTGGGCTCCTTGGCTGGCACATGGGCCCAGAGATCTCACAGGTTTTTCCATCTGCTGCTGGAGAGGAGGAATGTTTGGGGTTGGAAAGGACCCTAAAGCTCATCTCATTCCATCCCCTGACATGGGCAGGGACACCTTCCATTAGGTTTCTCCAGCCTGGCCTGGAAGATTTCCAGGGATGGAGCATCCACAGCTTCTCTGTGCCAGGGCCTCACCACCCTCAGGGGGAAGAATTTCTTCCTCATACCTAAGGATGTGATGACCAGATGCCAAAGCCATCTGGGTTCAGATCCAAGACCCGGCTAGAGCTGGGATTTGCTGATGGCTTCTCCAAACAGGTGAAATTCCTCCAAGCCACCAGCACCTGGGACTGGGACACAGTTCTCCCAGTGCAGACCCTCAGCCTTTGCACCCTGAGGTGTGGCTGGTCCCGGCACTGCCGTGCACCGGGCACACGGAGGGAATGGCCCTGCTCCTTCAGGCGGCGGTGTCTCAAGCCTGACCACAGGGCAAGCCTTGCCTCTGTGACATACTTTTGTTTTTGCTTTCCTGCCTTGCCCTCTGGGACATTTTCCTGATTAATTCTGGGTATTGGAGTGAGCGCTCGCCGTCGAGAAGTGCAGTAAAGGAGGTCAGATACTATCAGCCTCCGCAGGTCAAGTGAGAGCCTTGGCACTCACAGCCTCTGTTACCGGTAACTCCAGCCTTTGCAGCTTTTGATTCAAATTCTCAGAACCACAGAGCACGACGGGGACAGAAATGTTTTTTCTCCATGGCCCAGAGCACGAGAGAGCCACTAACCAGGGGTGGGTTTTGAAGAACAGAGGGAATAGCTGGGGGGTGGTGCAGCCTTGGCATTATATTGCCCTGTTTTGGGGGAGAAACTAGTTGGAGTTTGGTGCTGTGGGGTGGCCTCTGGGCTGTATTTGTTTCCATGAAGCCACATGTCACCGCTGCCCTTTGTGGCAGTGGCACATTGGGACTGGGGGGTGTTTATGTCCCCTCCTGAGCAGGTGCTTTGAGACTCACAGCAGCAGCTGTGAGAGAGCCTTGCACAGGGGGACTTTCTGCAGGGTTGAGGAAGCTTCTGGAGTGAAGTGGCACTTCTGCTGAATAGGACTGTAAATATTGGGTGGTGATGCCTAAATTTTGTTTTTCTGGGGGTACCACCTCTCTGGTACGGGCTGTAACTGCCCCTGTCACCTGAAGGCAGCAGCCTCTGGGAGGGACTTTTGATCTTTATTTTTCCATGCCTTTTTTTTTTTTTTTTTTTGTGATTTTCACGAAGAACCACCTACATCTTTCTCTTAGAACATAAATACTTGAGAAGTGAAACAGCTCTTCCTGTGCCCATGAAAAACTCAGCTTATTTCCCCTGCAGAGTTTAACTTAAAAATAATAACCATTATTGCTTAAAACCAGAAACCAGCAGCAGCACAGAAGGTCACTGAAGACTTTTAGAAGGGTTTTAAGTTATTTGCCTGTGTTTCCCTCGTCCCTGGAAGTGTCCAAGGCCAGGTTGGACGGGGCTTGGAGAAACCTGGTTTACTGGAAGGTGTCCCTGCCCTTGGCTGGGGGTTGGAACAAGATGAGCTTTAAGGTCCCTTCCAACCCAAACCATTCCATAATTCTGTGATTTGTCCCCATCGTGTCTGGAGCTTGTGCTGGGACATGGAAGGTGTGAAATGCCAGGAAACCTGTCCCCTGATGCACATCCCAGTCCCAGGGGAGCCAGCGTCAGGGGACCTGAGTTTGGCCTCTAAGAAGAGCGCGTCCCCTTGAGTGTGCAGAGAAGAGCAGGGCTGCCCAGGTGCCCCGTCAGCATTTTCAAAGCAGTGCTGCATGTTCATGAAGCTGAAAGAAAGCAGGGGGAGAGGGAAGAGTTGAGACAATTAATGCTCCATCAACCACAAAATGTGGAGTGCGGGGATAAAAACCTGAGTGAGGACAATATTTGGATAAAAACCTGAGCAAGGACAATATCTGCCTGCGTGTGCAATGTGTCTCTTAAACCAGTCAGCTCCTTGCCGCGATTCATATGCAGAATTAATGCAAGAATTAATAGCTGCAAACTATTACTTTCCTCTTCGTCTCACTGCTGCTCATAAGCACTTCGGGGCCAGCCAGAGATGGGGTGCGTGGGGCTCTGGTGGTGTCTGGTCCCTGGAGGAACCTTTGGTGGTGCTGAGGGTAAGGACGAGATCCAGCCCTCGTGCCGCAGCCTCGCTGGTTGAGCCGGGCAGGGGCCAGGGAGATGCTGATGCTGCAGCTGCAGCCGAAGCGTGGCTTTGCTGGGGGGTGCGTGGCTGGGTGAGGGCAGCGCCTGGGCGTGGGTGGCTGTAACTTTCCCTGTTTCCTCTGTGCTGCGGCAGTGGGCTGGGGCGCTGGGACTGCAGCAAAAGTGAGAAAGGAGAAAAGAGCGAGCTGGGGCGAGAAATGAGTCGGCGCTGCCGTCGCCTGCGGCTGCCGAGGGCTCCGGCCCCGGCGGTGCAGGCAGAGCCACACACAGCCTGCAGTGGGTATTTGGGGTGATCTGTTATCGCAGCATCTCCTGCTGTGACACCCCGGGGGCAGCGAGGGGTGAATGTGTCTGAAGGTCTGGGGCGCTGAGCTGGGAGGTGTTACCAGAACTTAGAGGAACCCCGAAACTCTGCAGAGCTGGGTGGAAGGCATGAGTTCTGGGTCCCTGAGTGGCCCAAATGACAGTGTTCCCCTGGGAGTCCTCCTGTGAGCCCTCCTGGGACCTGATGTACTTAATAATGTCCTTAATAATAGCACAGAATCACAGAATGCTTTGGGTTGGAAGGAACCTTAGAGATCATCCAGTTCCAACCCCCTTGCCATGGGCAGAGACACCTTCCACTAGACCAAGTTGCCCAGGGCCTCATCCAACCTGGCCTCATGTCCCTGATATGTCCCTAATCACTTGCTAATTTGGATTGATTGATGGGTAAAGAGCACAAGGCACAGTCCCACCGTTCACAGGTACCTTCCCCAGCAGCAGTGCACGCTTGCTGCAGCCTGACCTTCTGCCTTTCTTTCTGTGGCACGATGACTAATTTTGCAGAGAAGAGGAATTCATTCCTCATTGAATCAGCAACAGCAAAACTTGGTAGGTTTTGTTTCTCGTAGCCGACGCGTCGACTCATCTCATCTCACCCCTCTGAGAAGTGACGTCGGAGCAAACACTCCTGGGGCAGCTTGGGGCTGGACTGCAGCTCGTGTGCTGCACCAGGCCCCCGAGCAGGGCAGAGGAGCAGGGATGGAGCTCACCCCATCCATCTGCCGACTCTGAGCCAGGAACAGCCTTGGGGGATGCTCCCAGCAGCGGGACGCACGGCACAGCTGGTGACACAGGGTTGTGAGACTGGCAAAACCCTGCTCTGCCGCGGTGGTGATGGCCACCAGCGTGGCACAGCTGCCACCCCGAGCTCCCATCCATTGGCCAGGCCCCTCGCCCCACACTGGCCATGGCCAGGCTGGCCCAGCGCTCTTTCATTTCTCTCTTTTTGGGGCAGGCAACGTGGGGAAATTTGAAAGTGATGTGACTCATCTCACCTGACTGCGGCTCTGCTCCCCAGCGGGGCTGCGAACCACAGCACTGCCCCGGCCCTGCACCCCGGCCCTGAGTGCTGGGGACACGGATCCTGCACCCCCAGGGTGCTCCAGCCTGCCTGAAGCCGGGAGGTGCTGCCAGGGCCGGCGTGACCGGGGTGATGGGGGCACCTGACTCTGGGGTGCCCAGAGCGACCCTGGGGCTTCCTTTTCCCTGCAGACTCCTGTGCATCCATGGCTCCCACGGTGCAGGGCTTCCCAGCGGCTCCTCCCTGCTTCCCTTGGGTTTGGGCTGACCACGGGCCTTTTGTCTCTCAGGGTGTTGGCCGATGCTGTGGGAGCCATGGTCCATGCGAGGCAGGCAGCACCCCGTTATCTTCCATGGGGAGCACAGCACCCCTCGGAGCCATGTCCTCAGAGAAAATTGAACAGCATGAAATTTAACATTTTTCACCAAACTGGACACCAGCTCTTGGTAGAGTAGAGTAGAGTTCAGCTGATGTATTTTAGTTATGAATTGACTTTTATCAGGAAATAAATTAAAGTCGTTCCCATCCCCAGAAGCAGCTGCTGGGTCCCTTAGCAGATCCCCAAGAATTTTTGTGGTGCCCACTTCTGCCTTTAATAGCTGTGTTCAGTTGTAGCAAGGAATACTTTTCACAGGTTACAAAACATTATGTTCTTTTTAACATTTCTTTCTTTTCCTAAAGTGATCCGAGAAGAAAAAAAAAAAAAACTTTAAATTTTTTTTTTATATTTTCACAGAATTAAAAATTGAAGAGTTTTGCTGGCCACGGAAATTTTTTGGTTTGATCATTTCACTCAAATTTTGACTTTTGACCTTCTGTGCTACATTTTGCTAAGGTTGACTTTAAAGTTTAAAAGAAAAATCTTTAGAAGAAAAATCCTCCGTCAAGCCAGCAAAGTAAAGCTACTCATTTTTAGCACGTCATGACTAAATACATCAATCTTTTAAAAATGAATCAAAATGCTTGCTAACACGAGGTGCTTTACAGAAGATGTTTGATTATAATCTCGCTCGATTTTCTATTGAAAACCCCACATTTTGACCAAAACCCCCTCATTTAACTTGTTAGATCAACCAACAGCTTATATAACCCCACGGCTGCCCACAGCCAGAGCACGTGTGATGTGGGATGGCAGTAAAGGCGAAGGGTGCTGAGCCTCGTCAGGCACCTTGGAGTCAAAAAACACTGGAGTTCTGATGGTGAGCGTGATCCTCATCTGAAAGGCCTGCTGGGTTTGTGTGTGCTCAGCAAAAAGATTTTTCTGGCTGGCCTGGAGCTCCCGTGGCAATCAGACGCCCATGCGTGAGCGGTGTCTCCTAATTTTTTTCTTGCCAACAATTAGTCTTTCTTAATAATTAATGCAACTGTGTTTTCTCTCTGCTCCTCCAATTACCTCTGGTTATTAAAGCCACTTCTTGGCTTCAGAGTGGGATGTCCTTCCCTCACAATAGTGTTGGGGGTTTTTGGTTATTTTCGGGGAGGTTGGTGGGGGTGGTTGGTCCCAGGAGGGTGAGGAGCTGCACGTCAGTGCCTGGCCCAGCACACGGGGACCGAGCAGGCAGCACTCACCGGGGGTGGGCACTCAGCAGAGCTGCAGTTTAGCAAATTTGAGAGGGGAAAAGGCCCTCCAGGCTTGCAAACCCCATCCTGCTGCTCCGTCCCCTCTGGAAATGCCATTCTGCTGTTGCTGTAAAGGTGTCTCTTCATTTCTGTACGAGGTTGTGGCTGCACAGCTCATTCCCCGACCTGCCCTCAAAGGGCTGTGCTGGAGAGGTGAGGCAAAGCTGTCCTTGGAACCCCTTCATGGCCCCCCCATGGCTGCTGAAGGACAAGAGGTGACAGCTTGGGGTTGGGGCTGTGATCCTGGGCGCCTGCTGCGTTATTTTGGGGGGGTGGGCAGTGAGCAGCTCTGTCGCTGCAGCTCTGGGCTGTACTGAAACCCAGCTTTGGGGAGGAGACAAAGTAAGATGCTTCACCAAACCACAGCACATCCCCGTGAAGTCCCAAGCAGCAGCACCCCGTGTCCTCCCAGGGGACCTGCTGGGAGGACACCAAACCACTGCCCTCTTGTTAAATCTCCACTTGGAAGAAAACATTTACATCAGGTTATTTTTGTGGCATAAAACATTGTCAGCTGCCAAGTCCTGGCTTTGAAAAGCCTCTTCAAGGTTTGTGTGCTGCAGCTGATTTGCAGGAACACAGTCTAGACCTGGCAAAAAGGAGGAATTGATCCCATTTCTCTGGCATGTGGATTTCTGTAAGCCAGGTGTGGTTTCACAGCACAGCTGTGGGAAGACAAGGAGCTGCAGTCCTGGCCAGGGACCACAACCATTAGCAGCTGTGGTCTTTGAACTGGGGACCAACCCTGAAGGAGTTCTCTCTGTTTCTCCAGATCTTTGTGCAGCATTTCCTTCTTCCCTTGGTTGGCTCGTTTTGGGAGATGGGTTCCTGTGACAAACTCCCTAATGGAGGAAGTGGGAGGGGGATAAATAGCCTCTTGCAGAATTTTTTCTTGTCTCCTTCCTGAGCATCCCGCCCCACCAGATCTTCATGGCTTTAGAGAGTAGAAAAGTTTTTAAGTGAGGCAAGGGCAAGTGCAAAAGGGCCATGGGGAGATGGCAGCTCTTGTGACTGGTGCAGCATCTTGTTTGCCATCTGAACTGATGGAAAATCTGAGTAGCTGAGCTGCAATCTTCTTGTAACACCAGGTTACCATAGAATAACAGAATGATTTGAGTTGGAAGAGACCTTAAAGCTCATCTCATTGCAACCCCCCTTGCCATGGGCAGGGACACCTTCCACTGGCCCGGTCCAACCTGGCCTTGAACACTTCCATGTTCTGCTTTGATGGGAAGCAGGACAGTCCATGCCTTTGTTGTAAGCAGCTTTGCTCTCTGCTTTTCATTGTGGAGGTATCCTGTGGGTCAGCATCAGGACAGTTCATCTGCAGTTGTAGTGGTCTTCTGTCATTGCTCTGAAAGCTGTTCTCAGTCATCAGGCAGCAAGGCTGGCTGGTGGCTGGTGGCTGGTGGCTGGTGCTGTGCTTCGGATCAGGCACGAGGCAAATGGGAAGGAAAGATCTGCCCTACTTTGAACAGCAGAAGTGCTTCAGTTTAGTTTTCAATACAGCCCATCATCGAGCTCGTTCTGCTCCAGTGTCGTGTTCAAATGTACGCGTAGAACAGCACATCCCTCATTTAGGCTTTGTGGCTCCTAAATAAGCTAAGCCATAGCTAATTTTAGAAATATCACTGAAAAGCTATTCTTCGTCTCATTTCATGGCTAAGAATAGAAAAAGCTCGGAGCTCCAAACATGTGTTTAAGTAAGCAGGAGCCAGCCCGGCACCGCTCTCGATGGGAAAACCACACAACCCATGGCCCTGCTGCAGGACGGGAACGCCTGCACCACACCAGTTTGTGCTGGGAAGGGGGGTTGCATTCCCACTATCCCACTGTACACAGTAAATCTACCCCTGTTAAGCATCAGAAATTAGGGTATTCATTCATTCTCAAATGCAAACCTGCATGCCTCTTGGTTTTTATTTGCATGAGCAAACCTTTGTGGGAAAGACAGATGTAAAGTGGCTTCTCCATCAGTCTGTTTTCCTTTCCGCTTCATGGGTTTCCTCCTCAGAGCAGGGATGCAAAACACAGGACTTGCCCAGGACTCCCAATCTGCTGTGCAAGCAGCTTGGAGCAGCTGGGAGAGGTCCAGGACAAGTCAACAAGAGCCCTGTCTCCGTCTGTGGCACCTCCACCAAAGCCAACTAGAGCTTCATGCTCATTCTGCCTGAGCAAAATCATTATCAAAGTGAAAGGCACCAGTGAATCGAGTCCAGGGATCCTAAATGACTTGTCAAAAGTCACACAGCAAATCATCTGCAGTCCCTGGTGGAACCACAGAGGTCTGACTGGCAATGCCCACAGCACTGGCTCCTGCAGAGCTGTCTGACCTGCTCTGTTCCCATTTTTTCCCCACTTTGGGGTCTGTCTGTCCTGTTTGTCTTTCTGGATTTATCTGGGACAAATCCTAACATTTCACCACCAAGGCTTTGCCCTGTCAGTTTGGGTTTAAAGGCAACCCTGGGCGAAACCAGGCATGTAGGGAGCAGCGTGAGATGCTCGGGGCGAGAAGGCTGGTGTAGATGGCAGAGAGAGTGCGTGTGTATGTGTGTGTGTGTTTGTGTTCCTTACAGCTGTGCAGCCCTTTGGAATAGGTTCCCTTCTCTTTGCTCCAACACACAGGAGAACTTCCCATTATGTTCACCAAAAAGAGCCTTTTACAAATTGTTGAGGTCCGCCAGCCGCACCGTGTGTAACCAGGGGCAGCTGCAAGAGGAGACAGGTTTTTCTTTGCTTAGTTTTCCTGGGTTTGATGCATCCCCAGTGCTGCCTCAGCTCCTCCTGGTCCTTCTCCCTCGGCCCAAGACGGATTTCAGCCCAAGGGCTCACTGATGACCACGTCATGTTTTCAAAGGCATTGCCCTCAGTGTTTAGTGGTGGCCTTGGCAGAGCTGGGTTAATGGCTGGACTTGGTCTTTATAAGGTCTTTTCCAACCTGAATGATTGTGTGATTCTGTATCTGTCCCTTCATGAGAGCCCTGGTTAGGAAAGCCCAAGTGTGGCTTTCAGAGTGAATGTGAAAGATGTGAGAGTCCGGATTTAGACCCTGTGGTAGAACAGGACAGAGAACAAGAGCACGGCGTTGGGTAACATGCTTGTAGCATTCATCCGGGAATAAAAGGTACTGGAAATAAATGAAAAAAGTTCTGAATTTTGAAAACTTCATGCTGATTTGATCTCTTTTCCACCTATCCATGTAATCATATCCAGCTGTTGTCCCTGCTTTGTCTGTGGATTTTTCTTGCGGGGTGCTGTAATGTTTGTTTAGTAATTTGTCTGGTGTTTTTAGTCATTCCCAGCCTCGCCTCCAACCACGGGACTGCAAAGGGCACTGGCCCATTTTGCTGATGGATCCTGACGATTTCTGAGTGCTCTCCCTCCTTGTGTCTTGCAGTCCAACAAAGTTCCCGTTGTGCAGCCGTCCCACGGAGTCCACCCGCTCACCCCGCTCATCCCGTACAGCAACGACCATTTCAGCCACAGCTCCCACTCGCCCCACCTGCCCGCTGACATCAACCAGAAACAAGGTAGTGGCAGCGCTGGGGACCTGTGTAGTGGGAGTGGGAAGGGGGTGGAGACCACTGAGATCAAGGCTGGCACCTGCCTAGTCCCAAATCAATGAGAAAAGTCAAGAGCTTTGGTCAGCTGGGGCATTGCTTAGCAGCAGGAGGTTATTTAGCTTATTGGCAATGCTTTGTAATCCTGGGCAAGGGCAGTTTGGCATCCAAAGTGCCAGCCCTGCTGAGGGGGAGAGCTCAGCTCTCTGTACAAGCTGTCCTGTACCTTGAGACCAGACCAGAGGCTGCGCGATGATGTGCAAAGAGTCAACCAGAAAATGGAAAGTAATCTTTCCTTTGACTCATACCCAAACTGTTGTCAGGTTGTCGTTTTGAGAAAATAAATGCTTGAAACAGGAAATATTTTGACTAAACAGGATCGGTGTCTGATAGCTGACTGGATTGTGACATGTGTGTCCCCGTAGCCACACGTTGTGTGTTTGTCACTCGGTTTGGTTCTTTGGGTTCCTGTGTGAGCTCAGGCCACGTCAGCTGGCTCTTGAGGCTACAGAGGAAAGTACAGTAGGCAGAGGTTAAACCCTGAACTGTAAAATATACCCTGCACTGTGAAAGACAGGTATGCGCAGAGAAATTCACCCCAGTCCATCATTCCATCATTCTTCATGGGTTTCTGGCAAACTGAGTGTAAAATCAAACTTTTCTCAACCTTTCATTAGTGCAGAACTTCTCTTCAGATTATCCAGGCTTTTACACAGACGTGACCTTGATTTCATGGGAAAGCAAGCAAATTCACAGTTTTGTGTCAAACTATATTCAGGAAGGAGTTCAGGGTCCATCAGAACCCAGAAATCAGTGCCAAACAGAGGCACAAAACCAGCTGTTGTGATTTGTGCAAAGGCCTCCACCCAGGAGTGATCCAAACTGTCCTGGAGGCATCAGCTTCACCAAGTTAACACTGTTGGTAAAACAGTGGGTTATCAAGGATGCTCTTGGCTGGAGGACCTGCTGGGTGATCCCTGGTCTGAACCCAGAGGCCATGTTCTGGACTCACCAGGGATGATAATGGGCAGGATTTAAGTCTGGTGTAAGAGATACCAGGGCACATCCTGGCTGTCTTCCAGGCAGCACTTTGCTTGTCAGCCACCAGAGCATAACAAACTCAGCAGAAAAATAGGAAGAGTTAACAAAATAAGCCTGTTAAAGCTCAGCTAACAGCAGAGTTTGAGTCCTGAGAGGAAACCTGCAGATTTCTGAGTCTGCAGGGAAGGTAACCTGACACACCTTCCTTCATTCACTGTGCCTGGAGAGCCCTGCCCCTCACTGTGAGCTGCCTCCTGGGACTCACTGCCAGCCTGGGAAGCCTTGAGCAATACAGGAGCAGTTCATCCAAGGGATGAGCTGGTTGTATCCCTCGGTGGAGGCTACATGTGGCACTGGGGCAGTCCCCGAGCGTTCTGTGGTGGGTCAGTAATTCTGGGAAGCTGTCCTTGGGCTGGCCACCCACGTGTGCCCTCAGTGCGGGCACTGCCCAGTCTCCCCTTTCCCATGTATCCTGTGCATGTACAGACACAGGGAGTCTGTCCCTCCCAGAGACCCCCAGGTCCTATTTGTGGAGAGGTTCAGACCATCACCCTCAGCTGGGACCTGCCTCTGTGGTGCAGCTGTGATCATGCCCCGTCCCTGTAATTGCTGGGCGAGGGTTTTCTTCCCTGTTCCTTCTGGATGTGTCCCATCTCTGTTTTCATCACTGAAATAGCTCCCATTATCACCCGGTGTAAGTGCTTGAGAGTCACCATCATACTCATTCTCCCAGCATCCCTCTAAAGTATCTCACAGTAGCCCAAGGACACACAGACAAGGAAATACAAGCAGGAATTCTGAGTCAGTGGTTGGTGCCCCAACCACTGGGCCAGCAAGAATAACTTGTGCTCTGGCTTATGCAACTTGTATTGTTGGAGGTGCAAATCTCAGGATATTCCAGCAGCTGCCTGACATGGGTGCTGGTTTTGTTTGACCCTCAGTGGGCTGCTGAGTCCCTCTTGAAGAAAATCTCATACTAAGTTACATATTCCTTTCAGGTCACTTATATGTTTATTTTAGCTAACTCCTAATAAGGTGCTTGGAGTCTTTTGGTGTCATTCCTAATTAATAATTTATCATTGATACACCTAAAAAAATAATCTAGACTTCTGAGTTTGCAACTGCTTGCAACTCATCACCAATTTATTCCATGTATTTACCACCCAGGACAGCCAGTGGACTATCCCTGTCCCCAGCTTTTGTCTGAGGCTCGGTAGCAGCCAGCGTTACACCCCTGTGCAGCAGAGCTCAGCCCCAGTGCCCCTCCAGTTTCCCAGTGCAGGGGTCAGCTGGAGGCTGTTTTTGCCAGCAGCTCCGTGGTTGTCTGAGTCCCACCCGCAGCCTCAGGCTCTGCAGGATGTTTTCCAGCCCAGGTGGAAGGGAGCGATGCTGGGCTGTGTCCCCTGGCCATGCTGCCCGTGCCAGTGGCTTTGAAGATCACCCAGGGATTCCCCGCACGAAGGGTGAATTCCCAGCTGGCACCATACCCACCTCCACAGCTCCAGCTCCTTGGCACCCACAGAACCCGCGGAACAATTGTTTTGAACTCAAATTGTTGAAAATGCCTGCTGGAGCATCCCCCCTGCCTGCTCACGGGGGGTCCGGGGGATGACTGATGTGGAGGGGGTATAGGAACGTCTTGGACCATCCATTGAGCACCTCCCCTGGGAAGGGCAGAGGGATGCCTGGAGTCAACCAAATCCTTAGCAAAGCAAGTTGCTGCTTGGCCTCAGGGTGGCATGGAGCAGGGATATTGCTTGTGCAAGAACGAGCTGCCTTCCCCACCACCTTACATGAGTGTTGGTGATTCTGCAGCACCGTGGGTGACCCACCACATCCCCACAGAGAGAACCACAGCAAATAAAGGGGAATTGCAATATCCTGCCACTTGCAGACAGATATTTCACATATATTGCCTGCTGGACAAGTGTCCGTAGCTGAAGCAGCCAGGGCATTGGGTTGGGAGTGGCCCATGTCAGCCGGGGAATATGGTGCTGGGTCCAACTGATCTCCTTCTCCCTTCTTCCAGGAGTGCACCGTCCTTCCCAGACGTCAGACATCCCTGGTTTCTACCCCCTGCCCCCCGGTGGAGTGGGACAGATCACGCCGTCGATGGGATGGTGAGTGAGGAGGGCTCTGCCCACACGGCCCTGCCCGCCGGACGCTCCGCACGGGGCACCCTGTGACCTCTACGGCGCTCCCCCCTCAGCTTCATCCCTCCTGTGTGCTGGGTGAACAGGGACGAGAATTTAGCCCGTGTCACACATGGGGAGCAGATCCGTGGAGAGGCTGAGGGCTTCATCCCGGCATCCCTGGAGAGGTGTTCCAACGTGCCTGATTCAAAACTGCCTCCTGCCTTACATCTAACTGCCTGTATGGGATTAGAGAACCCAGGGAGAGCTTCCTACCCATCCCTCCTCATCCCAGAAAAAGTCTCTCTTTTCAGTGGGAGGTAATTTTCTCCCTTGCTGGAGTTTGCGGCACAAACAGTGCTTTTCCTTAGCGTGCCACCAGCACAGTGTAATCCTGTGGGATGATCCATCTGCCAGGCCGTGGTGTTTCTTAGGGTCTGACACACAAGGAAGAAGTACACCATGGCAGAGACCTGCCCAGCAAATGACCCCATTTGCTGGGCACAGCACGGCTGGCTCGGTGGGAACTGCTGTCCCGGTGGGAATGGGGAAGGAGGGACCATGAGCTGGGGTGCTCCCAAAATGTCCCACCTGCATGGGCCAGCCCTGAGGAGCATCCTGCAAAGCAGAGCCTGTTGGGAAATCTGCCCCAGGCACAGAAGTTAAAAATAACACCAGTGTGCGCTCTGTGGTCGTGTCCCCTGGCTGTGTCCCCGTGACTGTGAGCACACCGGGGGAGCGGGGCTGGCCGGTGCTGCCCTGTGGGCATCGTCACTCCTCTGATTAATTTTTAATCCCTGTTGAGGACATGAGGGCATGGCAGAGGCTGACAGAAAGGGTGGTGGCTGCAGGTGGCAATTCAGGGTGGTCAGGACAGGGAGAGAGTGCAGGGAGGGTGATCATGGGGGCAGGTGGCCAGATCCCCCCAGTGCTGAGGGATTTTTATGAGCAAAGCCCCACAGAGAGCTCCAGGTACAAGAACCAGTTGCAGAATGGGAGAGGGGAGCTTTTTGCTTCGTTTTGTTTATGAATTTCATGTTCCAGATATTTAACCACAAGGAAACAGAAGCTGAGGCCTTTGATACGGAGTTTGGCTTCAAAGAGATTACATTTTACCTTCTGTGCTAAATCTGCTACTCTTGGGTGATGATTTAACTCCTCAGATGATGCGATTCATCCTCGGGGAAAACAGGGACTGGGGTGACTGCTGTAACATGAAAGAAATAGCTGGGAGATGGAGAGAAATGAGCCTGTTTGTCAAATGGAAGGTGCACTCCTGGAATGGGATGGTGCTGTTCAGGCAGCCCTGGGCGAGTGGAGTGAGAGCAGTCTGGCTTTTGTGGAGGTTTTGTGGGGCAGTTGGTGGTGGAGGGAGTTTGCATGGCTGAGAGCTTCTTCAGCATCCACAGGGTTTGGCATCCTCAGATGCTTTCATTAGTGACTAATAGAGCAGATATGGTAAAGCAACAAACAGCCTGACGTGCAGAGAGCAGCACCTTGAGGCACGTGTACCTAATAGAGCTTTTTCATCCTTTTCCTTGCCCAAAATTTGTGGAAAGAGCCCCAGACCCACTCCTGGAGTGCCCAGTCTTTAGCTGAGGCTCAGCACACCAGGGTGGGTGGGTGCAGAAGCACCAAATCCCGTCAGGTTCGTGGCAGCATCCCCCTGTGCCATGGCAGCAGGGGCTTGTGCCGAGAACGGTCATGCCAAGGATGCATCCCAGAGAAGCTGTGGCTGCCCCATCCCTGGAAGTGTCCAAGGCCAGGCTGGATGGGGCTTGGAGCAACCTGGGCTAGTGGAAGGTATCCCTGCCCATGACTGGGGAGTTGAAACTGGATGATCTTTAAGGTCCCTTCCGGCCCAATCATTCCATGATTCCGTGCCTGTGCCAGTGCCACCAAGTCAGCTGCTGAGCCAGGATGGCCACTCACAGGAAGCAACTTTTCCTGCACGAGCTGGCAGGCAGGAGCTGGGCAGAAACGGGTTTTGTTCTCACCGAGCGCTTCGGGAGGAGGAGCTGCAATCACTCTCTCTGTAATTAGCTGGGATGACAGTCGGATAAAAGCCTCCAAGAGTCCAGTCAAGTGAGTTTTGCTCATGGGAGCCTGGCAGCTAACCTTGGCCAGGAACCTGCACAGGGTGTCCCTCCCCTGTGCCACAGCAGCCCCTGCACTGCTGTCCCACGGCTCTTCTGAGCTGCCCTCCCAGCATCTGGTGATACTGTGGAGATACTGAGGGAAGCTGGAGTTGTTCGGCCCAGAGAAAACTCTGGGGAGACCTCAGAGCCCCTTCCTGTGCACAAGGGGGGCTTATAAAAAAGGAGATGGAATTTTTATATGAGCAGATAGTGATAGGACACTATCAAGTGTTTTAAGAGTTTTAAGCTAAAAGAGGAGAGAGCTAGGTTAGATACTAGGAAGAGGTTCTTTACACGGAGAGTGGTGAGGTCCTGGCACAGGTTGCTTAGAAAGGCCATGGATGTCCCATCCAGGTGTTCAAGGCCAGGTTGGATGGGGTTTGGAGCCACCTGGGATGGTGGAAGGTGTCCCTGCCCATGGCAGGGGGTGGAATGATATGAGCTCTAGGGTCCCTTCCGACCCAAGCCAGTCTGTAATTCCATGATATGGGCTGCAATCCTGCATTCCCAACCATCAGGGGCTGATTTTGCAACTGCACTGATTTGCACGTCAGAGGGACTTCGGATGAAGCTGCGAGTGCCCGACTCCGTTCCTGTCCCGGTATCCCAGCCTCTGGAGGAACGCAGGTCGCTTCTGAATTAGCTCCCAGTGTTTTCTCGGCCCTGGGGCAGCCGCCTCCAACTTCAAAGGCTGTTTGGGTTTCCCGGTGCGGCATCACTTGGCTGTTTGTTGGTGTGTTTATACCCGCCGACATCTAAGGGGGTGGGAGGGCTCCTGCCCGGCAGGGTGTGAACAGCCCCGCCACCCCAGCTGCCTTCCCTGCACACAGATCCTGCAGATTTCGGTCAAGCCGAGACACAGCAGCTCCCTGAGCAACAGAAACAGGAACCTCCTTCCTGCCCAGCGTGGCTCAGGGGCCTGACTGCTGCCCCAATGTCGTCGTTCCTCTGCAGGGCAGAAGTTGTCTTTTGCCCTGAAAAATCCCGGGCATTCCAGAGCTCGGTCCTTCGCAGGGCACCACACTTGGTGATAGTGGACTTTTGGTGGGGGTTTTGGTTATTAGAGCTGAAAATAGCTGGTGCTGGTTTGAGGCACAGCCCTGTGCAGCCTGGCCAGAGGAGCATGAGCACCAGTGCAGGTGTAAGCACCCCATCGTGCCCCATCCCTGGAAGTGTTCAAGCCCAGGTTGGACAGGGCTTGGAGCAACCTGGACTAGAGGAAGGTGTGCCTGCTTATGGCAGGGGGGGGAACAAGATGGGCTTTAAGGTCCCTTTCCACCCAAACCACTCTGTGATTCTATAATCTCAGTTTCCATGTGCAGTTTTGGGCTGGAAGCATCTTTTGGTGGGTTTGCAGAACAAGCCAAGGTATTTTTGAGCTATTTCCATATGAAAATGTGGGGGTTCCCTTGCCGGGAACAACAAGGAACTTCCTGCATAGTTATTTTACTATCTCAAAAATAATTTCCAGCTCCACGTCTGGTACATTCTCAGTCCCCAGTATGAAAACACTTTGAAAAGGAATCAGCTTTTGGCTGTTTAAAACTGATGGGCATCCTTGAGATGATATGCTGGGGAAATCAGAGTATTCCTAAATACAAGGGCAGAGTAGGTACTTTCTCTCCAGACACCAGGAAGTGTCCATGCTTGGGCATCACAGAATCACAGAGTCACAGAATGGGCAAAGTTGGAAGGGACCACAGAGGGTCATCTGATCCAACCTCTCTGCTCAAGTAGGGTCATCCTAGAGCACCTGGCAAAGGATTGCACCCAGGTGATTCTGGAATATCCCCAGCGAGGAAGACTCCACACGCTCTCTGGGCAATCTGTTCCAGTGCTCAGTCACCCACACAGTAAAGAAGTTCTTCCTCATATTCATGCTCCTGTTGCAGCCTCTTGCGCACTGCACAGAGGCTCTGACCAGGCTTTAGTTTTTTGGTCAAGCTGTGCTCTTTTTAGCAACTTCTTCTGTGCAATAGCAGCTGATTTTTCAGCACACACCTCTGCATTTTGCATTTTAACCAGATAAACTCAAAGCTGCAGTGCTGCTCAGCACCAGGGATGTAGGGGGGTCAGAATCAAATCCAACCTTTGTAGGAAGGCCCAGGTTCTCTCAAAACAATGTCCAAATCCTGCAGTGCCCCTTGAATCCAAAGGACAGCCTGAGTGTCCCACCAGCCAGGGGCATCGGTGCTCCGAGTCCCCTTAGCAAAGGGTATCTTTAGGAAACACCACGTAGCTGTGGATACTTTATAGCCTCTTTCTTCCTGATCCCAGGCAGAGCCAGTCTGTCTATCCGCTCCCGTCATGTGGATTTAGACAGCCGTACTCGTCCGCGCTTTCTGCTGGGGCTTCTTTCTCCAGGTGAGTATGAGCTGTGTGGCACAGGGCAGCAGCTCGGCTGGTCTCGCAGCTTGCAGTGTGTGCAGCAGGAGCTTGCAGCAGACCACGGCCACCAGGGACAGCCACGCACCCGCCCCAGGGCAGCCGTGGGGAGAGAAGGCGCTTTTGAGGCAGTGTCTGGTCCAAAGGGTGCTCGGGGGAATATCGAGGATGAAGGATGCACAGCAGTTGGGTTTTAATAGAGCAGAAGTCTAAACAGAGCCAGAAACCCCAGCCCTCAGCTCAGCATTGGGAAGATGGGCTGGAATCCATTGCTCAGGGTTTTGCTCCGTGTCACTAATCCTGGATGTTTCCCTGCTGCCACCACCACTGAGCTTTGCTCTGCAAAGACCCGTGTGTTTTCCTGGTCTCAGCTTTAAAAGCAGGACAGGCCACAGGCAGCGATTTGTTGCCCTCCCATCGGGCACAAGCCAGTTCTGTGAGACAAAAGCACAGCCTCTGTCTTCAGCTGAGCACAATACATCCCCTGTGGATGGGCATCACAGAGCCCAGCCCTCCCAGGTGGGCTGCTGGGCAAAGCCCTCGTGGCTCCATAGGGGTGTCTGGGCTCATGCACCAGCTTTTGCTTCTGCTTCGTGTTGTCCTGAAGAGCTGTTAGTGGAGATTTCCCACAGGAAAACCAGGCAAACCCTCACTCATGAGAGCCCTTAGCCATGCAGAAACCTGGATCCATGCAACCCTCGATCCGTGTCATTCATCCCTCGATCCATGGAGCCCCTAGACCTGCAGAAGAGGGGAGGGAGTGCTGCCAGCCCTCCTTGCTCACGAGGCATCACCCTTGCACAGCCTTGAAGGCAAAGGCAAGAGGAGCTAACGGTTCCCCACGGAGCCACAGCAGCCTCCCCGAGCTCCTGCTTGCAGGATTTTGGGGTGGATTTTGCAGCAGTGCTGCAGCCGAGAAAGTACACCTGGTCAGATAAGGATCAGACTGTGCTGGTGGATTAAATTAAACAGCTTTTCTTTCCGTGCCAGCATATCTAATGAACAGTTCATCTCCCATGGGCAATTCTGCCATCTCAAGCTGCAGTCATAAAGTGGCAAGCTTGGCAGAGCTGACTGTGCTGGCTTTACCCTCCAAAACTCCAGAGAGAGCTAATGAAGCCTGAGAGCTAGCGAGACCTCTCATGATCTCAGCCTGTGTTGTGGAGAGCATTGCTCAGGCAAGGTGCACCTCCTAGAGTTGCAGTTGGGTTCGTGTTCAGACTTAGGCTATTTCTGTTAAAAGGAAGGTGCAGGGTGGTCCTAATCTCTCCCATCCAAAGCCCTGGTTGAGTTTGTTGTTTCTTTGTGCAGTGCTAATAAGATATTGCAGCAACAGAGATCTGAGTAGCTGAAGCTGCTGGTTGGAAGTGCCCTGGACCTCGGCCAGGCCGGCTCCCGCTGCAGGCGGTTCCCTCACCGTGGCACCGGACCCTTTCCAGCCGCGTGCCCACGGCTCCAGCAGCCGTGCCCGCGGGGGTGGCCCGGGGTGGTGGGCACTGCCTGCCCCCCACCAGCCTGGCAGCACCCACGTGCTTTCCGTGTCCTCCGCTTTCCGTCCGCTTCCGCCACGTCCGAGTGCCGTCCCGCGAGACGCTGCCCGGCGTCCCCACAGCCCTGGCACGGCACGGCCCGCCCGGCGCGGCTCACCCGCTCTCTGTTGCAGGTTCACTCACCCGCTGATGCTGGGCTCTGGCATGCACACCACCGGCATCCCGCACCCTGCCATCGTGCCCCACTCCGGCAAGCAGGACATGGAGCACTATGACCGAAACATGTGAGTTGGAAGTGCAGGCAGGGCTCGTGAAACGGCACCTTAGCACCCATTTCAGTTATCACTCTTAACGCCCCTTTGGAGGGCAGGATGGGCGAACACTGAGCTCTGGCAGCATCTGAGGTGCAGATCTCGGGCCCCCCACCCACTCGTGCTGTTAGGGTGGTTTGGGGTGGAGTTTTCTGCTGAGCCAGGCTGGAGGGTGGCTGTGATGCTGACAGCTCCTCCTTTGGTCCCACCAAGGAAACCTCAACCAGAACCAAAGAGAGAGAAGGAAGCCAAGAAGCCGACTATCAAGAAGCCCCTGAATGCTTTCATGTTGTATATGAAAGAAATGCGGGCGAAAGTCATCGCTGAGTGCACCCTGAAGGAGAGTGCTGCCATCAACCAGATCTTGGGAAGGAGGGTAAGAGCTCGTGGGGCCCAGCACCATCACCCCAGTGCCACGTCCCCATCCCTTGCAGCTGCTCTTCAGCACGTAACAAGCATCCGCTTCAAGACTGGGTGCTCTTATCCTGTAAACACACAGGGTCAGACGTGCCCTGGGATGGGATGGCCGTGGTGGGGTGGGATGGCCATGGTGGGGTGGGATGGCCGTGGTGGGGTGGGATGGCTGTG
>VZRE01014677.1:68088-81818 GCA_013396775.1 Cephalopterus ornatus
CACCGAGGACCAGGGGCCCCCGGCCGAACACCTCCACACACACCCCGCAGCTCACCGTGAAACACGCAACGGGATGACTCGAGGATGATGGAAAACTCCTCCGGTTGGGGTTGGTTTGTTTGGGTTTTTTTGGAGGGGACGGGTGATAAAGGTAGAAAAGCGATTTCAAAAAAAAAAAAAAAATTTTTTTTTCAAAAATAAGTACTTGCCAAAATTTAAAGTGCTGATGAGTAAACAAGCCTTTTGTCCCTGCCCTGTGCTGCTTTTTTTTGTTTTGTTTGGCGTTTTGTTTTGGTTTTTACTGCATTGTCTCCCAGCCTGGCGGAGAGCAGAGCCCAGTCCCCAGCTTGCTGCTGTAGGTGGTAGGTGCTGTCCATCTAACCCTGGCTTCCGCCCCCTGCCCTCTGAGCTGCTTGAAAGTGTAGTCACTCACAGATCTCTCACAGCCATTCCACGTGGAGCTGGAAAAGCTGGAATAGGAGCGTTTTTTAAAAGCCCTTATGTCCGAAAAGGAACCATAGCGGTTGCCAGCGCTTTGATCTGACCGGGTCATTGAGAAATGAAATACTTCAACCAACCAGGTGAATTTTTTACACTTCTTGTTTGAGAACAGGAAGATGTTGTTTACAGGTGACACAGACGTGTCCCGTTCCATGGTCGTGCACCAGCCAGGTGAAGGAGCACGGACTGACCCCGGGAAGGGCTGATGGTCACTGGGGGCACCGCTCAGGTGCAGGGTCTCCCTGGCTGTTGGGGGTTGTCCTCTGCGGGTGAGGACGGTCAGAAATCCCAGCAGACGGGCTGGGTGAAGCCTCAGAAATGCCTGTGTTGATTCTGTGGGCCGTGGGCAAGGCCCTGAGGATCCCAGTGGCCCAAGCAGCCCCCCTCCTGCTGAGCGGAGGCCCCGGGGGAGAGGTGTGAGCTCTGCCCCAGCACAGCTCTGCCAGCCCCAGGAGAGCGGCACTGCCCTGCTCCTGGCTGCAGGCGTCCGTCTGTCCGTGCCCTCGCTGAGATCAGAACCCTGCTTTTCATGATTCAGTGTGTAACTTTTAAAAAACCTTATTCTAGCTTTTTCTGAACGATTCTCCCTCCGCCCCCTTGACGACGCCAAATGTTGATGTGTTCTCTCCAGCTGGAAAACCTTTACCGGTTTCTGGTGTTGTATTTATCTTGTGAGTTTGATAAACAAAAAACACTGCGGACGGATTATGATCTCCCTGAACTGGTGTAAATCCCAAATAATTCCAAGTTCTGGATTTACTTCAGGTTTACAGACTTCTCACAGAGATCACAGTCTAGTCCAGTGCAATTTTTTTCCTGCTTGAAAGAAATATATTCCAGATTGCTGAAGAGAAAAAGGACACCAAACAGAGGAAGAGGGGGTCTATTTTCTTCCTATTTGATAGATAGGTTCTGGAGTACTGAATACAAATTATGTAGTAATATTATTGTAGAACTGCGAGAAATTTAAGATGAACCTTTATAATGTACAAAATATTTTTATATTTTTTTTCTTAACGCAAAAACACAAACCCTAATTTTTTACATTGGACTAAACATAACTTTTTAAACAAGTTTATGCCTCAAAGATTTAAAATTTTAAAAAAAAAAAAAAATTAAAAAAAGCCAAACCTGATTAGTCTGTAGAGCAGCTTTGGGTTTATTCCCTTTATTTAGGTAGTTTTGCTTATAGCAGCGTAGATTTTTTATTTCTGGTTTTAGTTTAGAAGACCTAAACCTGTTGCTTTATTCCTCTCCTGTGTAAATGTAACTTCAGAAGCACTGACTGAAAGCTACGTGCACAAACCTGACAAGTTTGCAACGAGTCATTTTAAAGTTTGAACCATTTTAACCCTCAGAGAAGTAGCATTACCTGACCCAATGCCACCTGTACTGACTGCACTCACAGGGTTAATTACATAGCACTAGATCGATATGCAATCTGCTCATTTTAAATTATTTCAGCAAGCTTAGCCAACAGCATTTTCCAGTGCTGAACAGAGGAACTCAGCAGACTCTTGCCAGATCTGACGTGGTCTCTCCAATCACTTGATTTAAAAAAGAAACGAAACAAAAATAAATGTTAAAAAATGGCCACGTCTCAGCTCAGCATCTGCTGCTGTGAGACCCTCTGCTGTAAGGTGCTGTACAAGCGTCACCTGCTGGGAACACCCCAGACGACAGACCAGCCGCCGTGGCCTGGGGTACCCACCCCGGGTGTAAAGCTGGTGTAACTCAACACCCGACTGCTACTTCGTGGTGGGACAGAAGACGGAGCTTAGCAGCAAAGCAAAGGCAGGTATAAAGCAAAAAGCAGACGTGTGTGAGTGAGAGCAGAGGAAGCTGAGGGGGAGGCCCTGATCAGTATTAACGTGGCCGAGCAGGAGGCAGCGAGAGCACCCAGAGCTCACTCATTTCACAGTCTCTGGGACTTTCGCCCATTATTTCAAGGCTCCTCTGGTCCCTCCTCGGTGTTGTGGTCCCTGCCCTGACCAGCAAGAGGCCCATGTGCATTACAGCCTCCTCTCATCCTCGTTATTCCACCAAATTGCTGCAAAACCTCCTTAGTGGAAGTACCAGTGCCCTCTCCAGGAGCCCTTCCTCATGCCCTCGCGGCACAGAAGCGTTTCCAGAGCCAGAGCACTTACACCCATCTCAGCCTCATCCTGCCCGTGCTCTGCTCTGTACATACAGGTTATAGCCAGACTGACCCACAGGATAAACTCAGAACACCCCCTTGTGATACGCTGTAATCAGTTTATACTGGGGTAACGGAAAAATTGACTTATTTTTATTCCAAAACACTGAAAAGATATCTTCAAGCTGCCCCTTTCCAAGACAAAACAGCACAACTGACTTCTGTTCCATGCCCCACAGCTGATAACTGATGCCAAAACAAAGTTACTCTTATTAATACCAAAAAAAGTGTCTTTAGAACTGCTATATGAAGTGTTGCTATTTTGTGTTAACATTCTTTTTTAATAGAAGGAAAACTTTGCCCTTACATTTTTATCTCAACAACAATTTCTTAGTTATTTTACAGCAATTTTAAATCCTCCTGAAATACACATTTGAATTCCTGAAATCAGTTTGAATGTAGAAGTCATGGAAGTACCACTTCATTAAACCAAGTAAAACCACTGTATGTATGTAGCAGGGATAAATGTTTTGCAGCTGTACTTTGATTTGTCCAATGACTATACATCATTTGTTGTAATTTTTTTACTTCACTGAGTTTGTATTTTTTGGCTTTTATGTTCAAAATATGTTTATAGCTTTATAAATAAAGTAATTGCCAGACTGGCTGTTCAAAAGAGGCCACTGGAAATTATAATCCTATCCAACTCTCAAATAACTATTTCTTAGCATTCAAGAGGATTTCTGCTTGCCTTTTTTTTTTTTTCCCAACATTTGCATGTATGAATAGTTTTTAGAATAACTGCCAGTCGTCTACAATAGGTGAGACTGAAGTGGAAAAGCAAGAGTAAGAAGAAATACACCTTCTTCTACAATCCCTGTTGATACCCAGCCTTCCCTCTCTCCCAGCCCCCACACTTAATCCCTTTAGTCAAAAGGACTAAATGACTTAAAAAAAAAAAAAATAAAGGAAGCACCATGCAAGTTAAACAGCAACAGAAAGTTTAACAGTGGGAAGTCGGTGTGTTCCCCCCTCTGGAATGTCCAAGTTCGCAGGCAGTGTCTGCTGGAGCAGCAGGCAGGGAAGGGGCTCAGCTGAAGCAGGAAACACATGGCAGCCCAAGCTGCCTTAGCACCTCCCCAGTGTCCTTCTCTACAGCACAGCAGAATGTCACCGGAGTGGGTGAGACAACTGAGAGATTTAAAAAAAACCCCCAGAGTTCTCCTGCTGCCATCCAGGCCAGGCAGCTCCAGAACGGGAATCTGGCTGAAGCCTGAGTCACTACGACGGGGGAATTTCAATTAGAGAAAATAACCAGTATGGAATCCTAACTACCTACTGAGAGTATTAAAAACCTGTCAAGGCTGCATTAATGCCTTGAGCACGGAGCAGCCCTACCCTGCACCTCCACGGCTGCCTCGGGGCCAACAGCCACATGTCACAAGCCGGAGCTTCCGCAGAGGCTCCTCGGCCGCAGCGTCGGAGCACCCCGGGCTGGGCTTTAGGCCAGCTGCTGCTCCAAGAACTGCCAGGTTCTATCCAGGTGTGGCCATGGCATGGCAAACAAAGTACAAGCAACGTGACGAGGAAGAAAACTGTCTCTTCCTTGTCCTACAGCACCATGAGGCCTCGTGCAAGGCAGTGGTTGCTGACACACACGAACACTGCCTCGTGACAAGCACCTGCAGGAATTTATACAGGTTCCTACCAAACACAATTACAGTACAGGCTTCTGCATGAGCCACACAGCACTCTGAGGGTGAACTGGACTATTCTGGAACACTGCACACACAGATGGATTTATTTCTTACAAGAATCCAGGATAAACTGAATATTCAACAACAACTGCAGCCACAGAAACATCATGCGAAGGTTTTTCCTCAGGGAGGACTTTTAAACTGAGGTGTATTGTTTGCAATACTGGCTGCTGGAAAGGCTTCAGCATGTCCAGGAGCAGCAGTGGAGTATTTTGTGCCCACTGACAATATCTAAGACCCCCGTACAATACACGGCAGCACAAAGGCAGGCCCAGCACCTCAGCAGTGAGCAGATGTGAGCAGCAGCTGCATCCAAAGCTTGGGTTTGAATGCTGCTTCAGAGGAAGTTATTAATGCTTTCAGAATGGTTACATCAAGGACTACCTAAAAGTTAGTAAGCATCAAAAAACACATCCACCTAGATATCTAAACCATCAGCCAAATTCATTGGGAAGTTGCACACTGACTTGCGTTAGTCATTTAACAAAGTCTTTACATCTATTTTATTCCAATTACCCACTGCCTCAGTGCTGTTATTTGTACACTCAGAAACAAGTGACAGCAGGATTGTCTAGTTCCAAATAACTAGAACCATTTGCAAACGAAAGTTTAAAAGCCCTTTATTAATTCAGAAGTGAAACACCGATCTTTAAAGTGAGATAAGTATGTTTATTAAGGTTCATTCTACTCTAAGGTTTATACAGAGAATGGAATGCAATACAAGCTAAGAGCACACCTCAAAAGATCTACCACACAACCATCCCCTACTCCCTATAAGGGAACTGTAAAAAAAAAAAAAATAAAATAAAAATCAGAAAACCAGTTACTGTTTAACTAGTTGCAAGTGGCTTTGTCCAAAGAAGTTAAGCTTGATATTGCATTAGCTTTGTATGCAATAATTAAGTCTCTACAAGCTGAAGTATCACATACAGAGGCAGAAGATTTCCTGTGGACACATGAAACCATGTTTTCAAGAGCTACATCACAAGGGGTTCTTTAAAACTGCCTAAAAACCAGCCACTAATGGCATGCACAGGTCAATAATATTAACTTTGGTAATGTCAGTCATTTTTGGTCAAATCTGGGTTCCACTTTTAACAGTAACATGTATAAAAACACACCCATCCTGTGCATAAAGCAACACACTTTATTTGCTACCAGCTAGAGGCAGGTCTTCAAGACATGGCTGAAGTATTCAAATTTAGCTGTCAGGAGCTTGCTTATTTCTAGATCACATTTTCACTAGTCTATAAGGCAAGACTAACAGGACAAGCAAGTGGTCAAATATTTAATTTTTTTTTTTTTTTAAATGCAGGACAAGAACCCTCTTGAAAATTATATAGCTTTAAGTAACACTAATTTTTTCCACAAAATGGTTTTGGAAGAAATCCAGTAACTTTTTTTTTTTTACATTACCTAGTTCCCCAAGACACACTCTACTTTGTTTTTCTTTCTGAAACTATCAATACCCTGTAAATACAAGTGTTTTGCTCTTCTTGAGGAAGAAGTCATAGATGTTTTTATTTACAACAGAGTCAACCCTCAGCACTGTAACTGGACTTGAATAGTTTAAAAGTGTAATGAAAATGATAACCTTAAGTGCTACTTCCCATACAGAATCCACACTTAATTCAATTTTATTCTTTGCAAAGTAAAAAGACATCCAATTACACTAGTAAAAACTCAGAAGATTTAGATTTGTACTCAAAAAACCACTACACATGCAAAGGGAACAATATCCTGCTAACACAACTTCATTTGCTGCTGCATTTGTCTAATATTAACAATTATGAACAGGGCAGTGCAACTAGTATTTGGAACAATCCTTACAGTGTTCGAGTGTCAGGCACAAATACTTCACTTCTCTTCACACCACTGGTTCTCTTTACGTACCTGAAAGAACAGTTTAACTGTTAATATGTTGCAGTGAACTCCCAAGAGTTGGCTGTAAATTCCCATAAGCATTCAGGATTATTTCCTGCAGGGAGGCATCACCTTGGAGCAGCTTTAACTCTTCATGCAAGGTTTGCAATTAGAAAGTCAGTCTTCCAGACTTTTTTATCAATATAAGCCAAGGAACTTATTTCTCATGCCTAGGTTTGAGCAAAACTGGGAAATTTTTCACCAAGTAAAGCAAGTGGATTAGTTTAAGTCTAAGTTGCTTGTTTTATGACATAGCACTGAAGACAAATCCAAGTGTCCAGTCACTGCCTGTGTGTTTAACCAAGGCATCTTGTTCTGCTCTTTCCCAGCTCTGCCATTTTGCAGTTGGTTTGCTGCTCAAGTTTTAAGATCAATGAGTTCATTAAAGACGAGAACCCAAATATCTCACCTTTCCAGCCACACACAGCAGTGTATCTTCAGCACTCCTACTCCAGCTCCCAAACAACAAACTAGGGCTGCCACAAACAATCCTACACACTTTCTTATCAGACACATGCTGGGGCCAGAAAAATCAGTATGCTCTGTTTTGACCTTTCCAGGCAATGGGCTGCAAATTCAGCAGACACCAAAAAGTCTTCTACCAGTAGCAACCCAGTTATGAGGATTTTATGCATTAGTTTACATTTATTAACAAGTCAATTGCATCACATTAAATTCTGAAGCACCTCGCACTAATCCAGCACAAAAAGCCAGCTCAATTATAATTAAACCCAGATCAAGTACCTGTGCTTCTTCCTCCTCAGTGAAGTCATTCTTAATATTGAATGTCTTGCGAATTTCTTCTGGAGTTTTCCCCTTGATCATGTTTGCAACTGTCTTGCATGTGACATCAAGCAAACCTTTGATGTCCAAGTAATTTGCAGCCTGTAGAAGAAATTCCAAATTTCCAAATTTAAAGCCTCCGTATCGATATTCTGCCCCTGCAGATGTACTACCAAAGTCATGCTTACACTGAAATTGTAGAACACTGTAACAGCAAACAGATCATCTCCACTTTGAGAAGCTTCTAGCTAGAACCTTCAAGTGACAGTACCTACAGCTTGTTTGCCAAACAAAAGCGAAAGTCATTTGTACCATGAAAAATACAGACTCCTGCTGCTCCTTTTGGCAGAGGGCTTTCAGGAGGCTGCAAACATCCAAGATCTGTGCTGCAGTCCTGTTAACTGGCCAAGGCAGGTAACGTGGGCTCACAGGACCATACAAGGTACAAATTTTAACAGTCAAACCTGTATTTTAATTTGTGTGCAGATCTCCAGAACTCCATTACTAGAAATAAGCCCTCAGCTCAGACTCAAGAGCCACAAGAATAAAAGACAGCAATATTCAGAAAATTGACTGATAAATGAGTATAATTAATGCCAGCATGACACTAACAAGCATTCCAACTTCCTCAGCAATTCCAGATAGCAGATATCCAGTAGATACCAGAACCACTTGCCCTCCTCACATCCCCCTCCCAATGAAGGAGTTACTCAAGAAGCACAAAGGCTGTTTCTCGAGTGCACTAACAGGGCTCACTTCACAGGCACAGCCTCTGCACTTTCTGAACATACTCACCAGGATAAGTTCAAAGAGGGTTCCTTGGTCTACTTTCAGAAACTCTTGATCCCACACAGGGATGTCATCTGTTCTTTTTTCTTTGTTCTCGTCATCCTCAGGAGGAGGTGGATCATCCTTATGATGGGTGCACCACTGAATCACCTAATTTTTGATATCAGAGTTTTGATATTAGAGTTTTATCTAAGTGATTCTCCCATTAGGCCCAACTATAACTTAATGTCATTTAGGAAGAAATGTACATTTTTTTTCTAGATTAATGTTAGAATCCTGCATGAACATGCTCAAATCAACAATATTTTCATTTTAGAACGACTGATCCCCAATCCCAGAGTACAACAACCATCAGGAATCTCAGTGAGCCAGCAGCACATTAATTACTTAATCTTAAAAGCCAGCTGCTGGTGCCATAAAGTTATTACACCCTGTGCTAACACACACAGGACCGTACCAAGAAAACTAAACCTCATTTTGCAGTGTTCAATCTGTTTGCAGAAACGTAATTTTTATTAAGCAGGATACTCCATAGGGGAAAAGTGCAGAGTGGTAACAGCTACCAGCAGGTCACGCTCACCCCAGAACAAAGTTCACCTGGCAAGTTTGCCTTTAAAAAACAACCAAACAACACGAGCTCGGGAACATGCAATCTCATCACCAGACAATTAAAGGGGCAGGGATCTACAGCGAGCAAAATCCTGCTCCATTTCACCAACCCGAGAGACTCCACAAGTGTGAAGTTATTTGTGTGTCTGTTCACTAGGAAAGAATTCCCAACCCTGTATTTACCCCAAAACAGGCACAACAGTCCAGTGCTTATTTTGGCACCACTCCTACTTCAAAGCAAAAAGCATCTTGGACAGACACACGCTACCACACTTCTCATGTGACTCAGTTACCATGGCCTGGTGGTGAATTCAATGCCACCAAGTGCACACAGTGTCCCTTAAGCGCTGTCACTGCCACCCAGGCACAGCTACTGCCACTGCCTGTCCTTAACCCTTTCTCTGAACACTTGCATCTCACGAGCAGCCACCTCAGTGCACAGAATCCTGTTAAAATCAGTGCTTTAACGCCATGAAATGCTCACATGCAGAGATGTCCAGCACCACCCCAGCACCTCAGGAAGCCTGCCTGGCCTCCAGCAGCTGTTCCAGGTCACCCCTGTGTGTCCTCTGCCCTCACCCCAGTTCCCAAATACCCCAGATCCCATGTTCAGGCACCTGGATTTGGTTAAGCTTGTGGCCAGCACATGAAAAGCGTTTCTTTATCCAATAGTTCACAATACCCAACTCCCAAGATGAATTTCACATTTCATTACTGCCATACAGCACAACCACTTCCAGCATCTTACCTTTTTTAAGATAGCTGCATTAACATTTGGAAGAGGGACTGGGTCATCATCACCTTCATCGTCCATTCCCAAATCTAAAAATGGAAAGATGACTAAGCAATTGGCAGACAAGAAGAACTTACTGAACTGGGATGCTTCACCAATTCTCCACTGTTTTATCAACACTGAGGCTGAATGATTGGTAGCAAAAAATCTCCAAATTGTGAAGTCAGGAGCTTTCAGAAAGCTCTGTGGAGCTCTGGTTGCATTATACATCCCAGGTTATACCAAGATTAGGCCAAGTGGCTAATAAAGCTGCCTCATCACACAGAGCATCAACAAACCATCACCTTTAAGCAGTCAGGTACTTGTTAGAGCAGAACTTGCTAGTTCAGTGTTCTGGGAATAGGGAATCTTCAACAGTCTGACAAATATTTACATATTTTTACCATTGACACAGGTCAATCCACAAGTTCCAACTGAGAGCTCCCATTCCAGTGATCATTAAATAAGAATTCAGATGTACTGTGATAAAGACAGTGCCTTGAGCTCTGTATGAGCAGTAAATACTGGAGCCACAGAGATGCCATTCTCCGGCTCTGAAGCCTTGTACAGCTGAAAAAGTTCACATGATAACACAGCAGCACAAACCCTTTCATCAAAAAAGCATTTATACAGCACACTTCTGATCGTCCTTGTTTTGAAAGCTTGTCAGCATGCTCCAGACAGTTTTGGATAAAGTTTGTCACTCTACCCTCCTGATATTGTTAAGGAATCAAAGTAAAAATTGAGAAAAAGTATAATTAAAGTTTGGACCTGATACGCAGAACAAATAGCACATTATCCATCTTCCGTTAGAGAATATGGTTTTTATTATCCAAATGCCAAGAGCTGGATGACACCCTGGCTGTCAAAGACATCTTGTAATTAGTTATGTAATGAACTACACAGACTCATTACATGCACAGATGAGCCAATTCTACATCACCAAGGAATTTCATTTTTAAGACCATATGACCATTGTCATTGATCAAATTTGAACATTATTAAAAAAAACCATGTATTTTTTCGGTATTTAGACAAGTCAGTTGTTGTTATCTGCGGGATATTAACACTACACTTTTTGTTTGAAATAACCAACTTCCTCAATTCAGAACTAAAACACTGCCACTAAAAGGGTACTGCTGGTGTCCCCAGCTAATGGAGACTTCAAAAGCAGACTTGGAGCCTAGTGGCAGATCCAGTGTAAGAAGTGACCAGTCCAAAGTTGTTGGTATATGGAAATAATTCAAGCAATATCTCAAGTTTTTCAGTCAACTCTGCTCGAGTTGTCACCATCGCCTCCAAACCAGCAATTTCATCCATTATCAGAAAACTGGTACTAGATCGGTGGTCCCCTGATACCCAACACAACCCAACCTTTCAGCTCTTCCCCTCTCAGCTGCAGCACCCAAAACATTACCTGAAAGTGCATTTCACCTGCTCTAGGAGACTGGTTCTCCCCCAGTTTAGCAGAGGCAGGTTTACGGTGCCCAGCTCACACACTCCCCACGTTTATCTTCCCCTCCATCCCCACCTCAGTGTCACTGGACACCAGCAGTGACACAGCTCCTGCAGGAGAAAACTGAGAGGAACTGTGCTCCCTAATGCATTCCATTTCCTGCTCCTGCTGCCGGTCATGTTCAACAGCATCTTATTAACAGAATGAAAGAGTTCCATGCCCGATGCATCTCAACCCTATTCTTACTGTTATCATAAGGTGTCACAACCAACCATTTATACTCACGAACATCACTGTAACTACATCTACAGAATTTTTTTTTTCCTAAGTTAATTCAGGAATACATCAAAAAACTCGAAAAAAACCACCCCAGTAAACAATGAGGATTTGCACTGGAGGGATTAGACACAGTTTGCTCTGTATCTCAGCCATCTGGCACATTTCCCCTCCCCCGCCACGAGTTCTTTTGTTTCAAATTTATGTCAGCAGGAGATCAGAACTAAGTATTTATCCCAAATAATTTAACTGCATCCACCAGCTCACAATATAGGTTTCACTTCAGCTCTTTATTGCATTATTTACGATCTCCCACTCCCTTTAAGTGATATTTACATTCTAAGATTGGTTTGGGTGATTAAATAAACTGAAGTTGTTAATATTATTAACGTTCTGTTTGCTTAGCTTTCACAAAACCGTAGGCAGGGCAGTGGGGTGCTTATATTTTACTGGCATCCCTGTAAGTGCTCTTAACAGGAGCTTTTTGCAAGAGCACATCCACCCAAAACAGCTTCAGCTACAGCAGCAAGTGTTCCAGCTGTTCCGGCAGGACACACCAAGCTGCTCCAGAGGGCTGGGAATCCTTCTCCAGCACAGCGCCAGTCTGTCTCCTCTGGTCACAGTTCCTGCTCAAGAGGCCTCCTTGAACACACCGTGACCCCCAGGGTCTCACACTTACCTTCCAGCATAGTCTTTATGGTCACAGACTGTTTTGCAATTTCAACATCAACTTCGAAGATCTCTCCATCTGAACTCTGCAGTTTAATTGAAGGCATCTGCAAGAGAATTTGACAGTTACTTCCACCCAATACTCAGCAGATGTTACAAGTTTTGCTGAGCCAAAGATGTACATCACCTTTACTGTTCATATTGCTCCTTCCCAACAGCAGAGCCTGGTGCCACTTAGAGCACACTCAGACTATTCACTGCTTGAATCAACAGCCCTAAACTCATTAATCCTCATGATTAAGAAACAAGGGTTGATCAAAGCCTAACACTAATTTAAGAGCTTTTTTCTTAATGTGAAAGCATAAAATACATAGAATTCATCAGTCAATAGTGCTTGTATTTTTATTTTTTTTTTTACAGTGCAACACTGGAGCTATTTTCTCTTGAATTAATTTTCAACACTTTCCAAACACTACTTATCTCCAAATCCAAACAACTGCTACTCACTTTGCTCAAATGATGTCGGATCTCAAAAGCAGTATCAAATGATAGCCTCTGGAACAGAATGACAACACTGAGGTTGGAAGGAATTACTCTAGACAACCTAGTCCAGCCTCCCCTGCTCCAAACAGAGTTAAACAAACCAGGTTACTCAGGATCAAAGGCTTTCCTTCAGAACAGTGTTTGGTTTTCTCAAGAGATTAGAAAGCAATACAGCCCTAGGAGGAAGGTTTCAGCACTCACTGCTGCTCTTGCAAAGCAGGAAGTTAGATCAGCACTTTGTTAGTACCTGACATGACCGTGCACTTCAACAAAGTTTCTCAAACAAACTGCGATCATAGCTACAATAAAAAGCAGCAGGCTTCGAAGATGTCACCAGCAGAAACACAAATTCTACAAGAAAACATCTTTCAGGACGTTTAACGACTCAAACCCAGAAGTGAAGCACAGGACACAGCAGCCGGGACACTGCACATGCTGAGTGTGGGGGTATCGCTGCACTGGAACCAGCTGAAGGACACGATAAACACAACTGTCTTCCTCATACAAATTCCATAAATTGGTTCTCAACCAGCTAGTAGGACGTGTTGTAAGCTCCTTCACTTTGTTAGCAGCAATCCATTGCAACAGTTTCATTTTTTTTCCTGGAGTTACCTGCTTCAAGATCACTGAAGCATGTGTTTGTACAGCCTGCAAGGCACTCAACAGCTCTGGGGACAAAGAATTTCAAATCAATCTCAGTTTTCCAGTGTTCTTCCGCCGCCAAACTTATGAGCCTTGCACACCAGTTCCTGGCAGCGGTACTTGAGCTACCAACAGTGAATTAGCTGGGCCACTTGCAGCAAACTTGCATTACCCCCTTCTGAAAGCTCATCAGTGTGGCTGAGCCTGACAGAGCTGCTGCAAAGCCAGGCCAAGGGAGGCTCGGCCAACACACGTTATTAAGCAGCTCACACCAGCCTGGAGCCCTCATTGCTTTAATTTCCACTTGGCAGCAAGCAGCCAGTTAATGTTTACACAGCAGTGAAACCCTATATGACAGTGCTACTCCTAATTAAGATGGGTGTTCTGGAGGGGCACCGTCTCGATTGTTCCAAAGGTACAAATACATAAATACACACATGTGCACAGAAGTAAAACCTGGATTATAAATAAAATAAAATAAAATCCTGGGCTAGCAGTCTGAGTGATGCTCTGGGAAAAAGCGCTGTAGGCACACATTTCAAATTCGATGCATCTGTTCTTGCAGTGGCTGCCTGGGAGCTCTCCAGAACAAACCCAGCCTCCTGAGCCCGGCTTACATAATCCTGCTCGGCAGAGCTGGCCGGGGGGATGTTCCCCGGGGATTTCCAGCAAGACCCTACCGCCCTCGTGTCACCCAAACCTGCTCCTGAACAAGCCCTTCAGCTGCTGCCGAGGGTCTGAAACGGGGAGAACCAAGTTAATCTGCTGCCTTATCACTGATAACAACTCGGCGTTTCGCCCACGTTTCGTTATTTTTACACCACAGAGCTCAGCCGCCTGAAAAAAAAAATTTTTCAAAAAAAAAAAAAAAAA
>VZRE01014677.1:82609-105771 GCA_013396775.1 Cephalopterus ornatus
AGGGGGCCTCCGTGAGGGCCGAGGCGCGGCGGCGGGGGTCCGGTCCGGGCCGTGAGGGATCGGGGCCGTGAGAGCCCGGCGGGCCCTGCTCCTGCCCGGCCCGGGACCGCTCCGGCGGCCTGTGCGCTGAGACCCCGGCGGCAGCGGGCAGGAAACCGTCAGCGTCTGCAGAGAGAAGGCAGAGGGTGGACCGGGTTCTGCTCGCGGTGGCGGGCCCAGCAGTGGCACAAGAGGAACGGGCAGGAACTGGTGCCCAGGGGGTTCCGCCTGGACACGAGGAAGAACTTTGCTGTGCAGTGAGCCCAGCGCTGACCGGGCTGCCCGGGGAGAGCGTGGAGTCTCCTCATGGGGGTATTCCAGAACCTTCTGGGCACAGTGCCTCGAGCCCTGGGGCGGCCCGCACTGGCCCTCTGTGGTGGCTTCCAGCCTCGCCCGCCGTGGTTCCCTGAGCTCTCCGGGGCGCTGTGTTGTGCTGTCACAGCACCTGCTCCACACCCTGCTGCTGAGCCCTCCGTGGCAGCGTGGCCTTGAAGTAGGGAAGATACTCACAGAGTGACAGCCCTATATCACATACACGGAGCGTGGAGCCTCCAAACTACATCTACTGAGACTTTGCGATTGTACCATCATCACGTTTACCTCCTTCCCCCTCAGTCACTCCATCTCCAATGCTAAGAACCACATTCCCTCCATATAAACAACACTGCCTTTATTTTCCTTTTTTTAATTCCTTTATTTCCTCTTTTATTCCTTTATTTTCCTTTTATTCCTTTATTTTCCTCTATTCCTTTATTTTCCTTTTATTTTATTCCTTTATTTCCTTTTTTTATTCCTTTATTTTCCTCTTATTTTATTCCTTTATTTTTCTCTTATTCCTTTATTTTCCTTTTATTTTATACCTTTATTTCCTCTTATTTTATTCCTTTTATTTTCCTCTTATTTTATTCCTTTTATTTTCCTCTTATTTTATTCCTTTTATTTTCCTCTTATTTTATTCCTTTTATTTTCCCCTTATTTTATTCCTTTTATTTTCCTCTTATTTTATTCCTTTATTTTCCTTTTATTTTATTCCTTTATTTTCCTTTTATTCCTTATATTTTCCTTTTATTTTATTCCGTTATTTTCCTTTTTTGTTGTTGTTATCGTTTGGTTGGTTGGTTTTTTTATTTATTGATACTAGTGCTCCTTGGTTTGCAGGATCAGACAATGGCAGGAGGTGGTCTGTGGAGAACGTATCTGCAAACCCTCAATCCCCTTTCCCGGCGTTGCCGAAGCCCGAGGTTTCCCGTCTGGCTGGTGACCAGCGAGCACAAGCTCTCGGGCTGCAAATCAGGCTCAGCGCAGGGGGGATGGGGTTCGCTCTCACCACGAGACAAACCTCGGGGAATCTCGGAACGGGCAGAGAGCGAAGTCCCCCGCTTCGTTATAGCCGTGGGTGATTAAAAATCATACTCCTGATGGGCTTTATTTATGCTTGGTACAGCTGTCTGCAGCTTTCCAAAGGAGACAGTTCCGTCCTCGGGGCGGCGCGGGGGGGATTTCGCTGTCGAATTCGCAGCCTGGGGGAGTCAAAGCGGCACAAACAGCGCCCAGCCCGAGAAGAGGCAGGCGGCTGGCACAGATACACCCGGGGCCGGGGCGGCCGCTCCCGCTGTGCCCCACATATCGCACAAAGAACCTCCCCGGCGTTATCTGCCCTGCCCGAGCCGCTGCCGCGGCGCCGATAGCCCGAGCCCCGCCGGGGAGGCAGCGTTGGTGGCACAAGACACAAAAAAAAACCCTCCTCGGCTAAGGCTGCGAGGGCAAAGAACAAGATCGTTCCGAAAAGGGGCGGCCCGATTTCACTTGTTCCGCACGTAGGTAAGGATTGTAACGCGAAATAATCCTCAATCCGAGCATCGCCCCCCTCCCCGAGCGCAGAGAATCGGCCACGGGGACACCGCAACTGAGGTAAAAACTGCTGCCAGCGCAGGGGAGGGAGGGGGAGGCTTAACAGCAAAGCAAATACCTGAAAAGATTGGAGCAACTGAGCTTGGTTTAGCGCTTAATCAGATCCAGAAGAGCTCTGACCTACATACTCGCAGCATCCCCGGGCTGGGGCTCAGCCGGCGGAGCGGGGGAAGTGTTTGAACGCGCCGAGCTCCCGGACACAGCCCTGCAGCGGCTCCACAGCCCCGGATTCCCTCCCGGGCTGCTTCTCGGGCAAAAATCAGGGAGCCTCCCCCGCCTCAGATTTAGAGACCGTGGAGATAACACACCGATTATTTTTCAATGCCACAAGCGTGACATGGGATTGTCAAGGTCTGATGGCAATCAGGCTTGAAAGGGCTCAGCTTTGCTCCATGAAACCCCACAGAACTCAGCCTGGATTCCCTAAACCAGAGAGAGTGAGCCAGGTACAACCATGGAATCTGAACAAGAACCTCATCTACATCTAGGGGAGAATGCTGCAAAAATCCTCTTTCCCCCCCACCCCCCCAGGAATACAAAAGATAAGGAACATTTTTTAAAACAAGCAGCCACATCAACAAGTTTTAAAAGAATTGAAGTGACTGGTTCAGTGTAAACCCAGAAAACATCAGAATTATTCATGTGAGAGAGATGGCAGGAAGACACTGCTGAGCTCAAAGGCCTGTGCCACTGCTGTTTAAAGCAGTCTTGCAACACAGTGCAGCAGCAGAAGAGGAAAACTTTTGTTCTCAGTACGAATCAATAAAAAGTTAATTATATGAAAAGCTAATTCTTGCATTTCCACTTCATCAAAATTTGTATTGCAGCAGCATCCTTGAGAAGGAGTCACTTTTCATTCCAGTTGTATCCCAGTAACACGAGATGGTGGGTGGCAGAGCCCAGGTCTTGGGAGAGAGTCCAGGCCATAGAATCAGTCACAGAAAGGTTTGGGTTGGAAGGGACCTTAAAGCCCACCCAGTTCCACCCCCTGCCATGGGCAGGGACACCTTCCACTATTGCTCCAAGCCCTGTCCAGCCCGGCCTTAGACACTTCCAGGGATGGGGCAGACACAGCTTCTCTGGGCAACCTGTGCCAGGGCCTCCCCACCCTCACAGCCACGAATTCCTTCCCAATATCCCATCTAACCCTGCCCTCTGTCACTGGGATGCCATTCCCCCTTGTCCAAAGTCCCTTTCCAGCTCTCCTGGAGCCCCTTTAGGCCCAGGAAGGGGCTCTCCCTTTCTGCAGCCTTCCCTTCTCCAGGTGAACACCCGCAGCCCTCCCAGCCTGGCTCCAGAGCAGAGGGGATGCAGGTCTTGGAGCATCTCCGTGGCCTCTGGACTCACTCCAGCAGCTCCACATCCTTCTGATGCCGGGGGTCCCAGAGCTGGACCCAGCACTGCAGGTGGGGTCTCATGAGACCAAAAGAGACACCAGTGGACTGACCAAACCCAACAAACAAATTCTGCCAAGCAGACACCAACTGGCTCTTTTTCATTATCACCTTCTATTTCTTCCTCTAACTCGGCTCACATTCCCCTTACATAACTGCAGGGATTCGAGATAGTTTAAAAAACTAAAGATGAAGGGGGGGGGGGGAAGACTAAAAATAGAAACACCTACCTCAAACCTATTTGCAGCATCTACTTCCTAACCTCATCCTCCCTCCACCTCCACACACTTTAAACAGTGATTTTTGTACCAGCTGTGCCTTGGCATCCTCTGAAATCACCTGGACGGTTCAGAGGAGCCAAGCCCGTGTGTGAGCCTCGCCCGAGCACAGGTCAGGGCAGGCCGGGCAGTGCCACGCGGTGGCGCCGGGGCTCGCTCCGAGGGAGCTCAGCCCCGGGAGATGCGCTCCCGAGCATTCCAAGAACTCCAGGAGAAGCGCAGACTCGCTGTACGTGGCGTTAAGAACGACGTTCAGTGGTAACGCATAAAACTGTGAATATCCTTGATATATCCTTGATACAAGCACGAGGGGAAGGGAACTGCGCTGGCTCTACAGGGCTGCCTGGCACTGGTGTCCAACCCTAAAAGCAGGTTCCGGGCTGGTTCTGACGCCACGGATGACAACGAGCAGTCGCTTTGAGGTTTCAAAGTCCATAGGAATAACGATAGTGTGTTTCAAAAGTCAGGCTAATTCAAAGCATTTTTAAAAGAGATTCCAGGGAAAAAAGGGGCAGTCCTGTAACATTTTGAGATGGCTGAGCTAAAGCTGGATTAACTCCTGACCAGACAATCAGAGAACCCATCCCCAGCCTCTCTCTCTCTCTCTCCCCCCCGGGGGGCTGTGGCACCCCCTCCCTCCCCCGGGCACGGTCCCCGCTCCAGCAGCAGCCGGCTGTGCTCCTCTCCCCCCAGGGCAAACACGGCGCTGGAAAAGGAGCAGAGCTGCCTGTAAAGTGGGTCAACCGTGGAATGAACCACCACAGGATCCTCCCAGACAGGGCTCCTCCAGGGCCCCCCCTTTTTCCTCACGAAACAAGGAAGAGAGCAGCAGTCACTGCCCACTCCTGCACCCACTGCCGCCATAAAGGGTTTCCCACAAGATTTATGGTTAGGCTGGGTGCAGGGGGGTGGTTTTTTTCAAACTCCTGAAAAATAAAGGCAGTTGGGAGCCAGCCTAAAGCCTTTCAGCCCAATCGATGATGCAATTAGCAATGTAAACAGCACACATTCCTCTTCGACAGTTCAGCACTTTCGGGTCTAAATGCATAACCCAGAAAACATGTTATAGATTTAATAATAATAAAAAAAACACAAACAAACAAACAAACACCCAAGCACCCAACCTCCAAAACTCCAGATGTGGCTGGGGGAAACCTGACAAGGAAGATGAACACAGAACTCAAGACAACCCGATAGCCAAGGTTTAGTTTGATTTATACAATCCCGTGCAATGATATCAGTAGCTGCAAAAAGAGAAGTTTTCTCCTCACAAACACTTCCCTGCAAGTTTTCATCCAGGATGCTCCATCATCAGTCCCAGGTGCTATTAGCAACTAATGTTTTATACACCAGCAGCAATCAGTTTAATTTCCACCCCAGAGCAGTTCTGTTCACCACAGAGTAATCAAAAGATCAGTAGTTCAACCCATCTTAGAGAATAAAGCTTTTAAGCTGCAGCACAGGTTCTAAAAGGCTAAAACACGCAACACTGCTTAATTTCAAACCAAAAGTGTTGTTTCAGCCTTTTTTTCCTGTCCATATGCCAAAGCACTCTGGTCCCTTGCTCAAGAGAGCAGCCTGCCTTTATTCCCATCCAAAAAGGAGCACAGCCAAATGAATTAGAGCACTGAAATAACTTTTTGTAAAACCACAGAAGGCTGACTCATGAACTGCTGACTCTGCAGGGCTTTGCTGGTGTGTTCACGGGTACTGAAAGATTTCTACACAGCCCAGTGTGATTTTTACTTGGCTCTCTACCTGTTTCCAACCTCCTCCTGAACTTGCAGAGCACCAATACTCCGTGTTGAGATTGCTGTAGCACACAGAAGGCACCCCAATGCCTTCTGCAGGGCTCCAAAAACCATTGCTTGCATTTGGCTCCAAAATCCAAGCTCACGAAAACCACGCACATGGCTGCAAAAAACCATGGGACACTAAAAAGTCATTCATTCCTCTTGGGTAAAATTTGACTTATGCAACAGCCCCTAAAACACATCTCGAGTTTCAGTGAGTGTTCTGTGTTCAGAGAAAAGAGGCAGCAATTGAAGTGATAAATGAGCGTGTGACAGGTGCATAAGGAGGTGGGGAGTGGGGCCACACCTGCAACTCACTGAACTTGGAGCAGTATTTTATTTGAAATTCAAAGCTGTGATCGCACTTGCCTCTTCTTACACACATTTTTCTTGAATGAACACTTATCCTTCAGCCCCCTCCTGAGGTCACAGCTTCTCCAACAGCAGGAACTGCACTCCAGTATTACTAAGGAAACAAAGGGGTGAGAGGGGAAAAACAGAGGAATGTGTTTATTGAACTATGAAAAAAGGCCAAAAATAAACCCAGCCCTTGCGTAACAGGGTTGGTTTTGTCTTGTACAGGAGGAAATTCTTTAAGACTCAGGCTGAATTTTTAAATTGTCCTTGTCCCAGGCTCTTAACCCACAACTGCTTTACGAAAATGTCTTTCAGTATTTCAGTTGACTACTATAAAAACAAAAGAACTCCCCTCCCATGGAACATGGACTGGCAGGTCTTGGCAGCTCTCAGCAGTTTTTTCTCTGTTTCCAGATGGATTTTGACAGTAACCAGACTAAAATACAGGCAGGCGAAATGTCCCAGCTTTCAGCAGAGGGACGTCTCCTCATCACCTTTTCCCCAGGGCAGAATTTGTTGTTACCACCCAGAGACATGGGAAGGAGGAGGTAATGCTGTCTCCCCTCTCCCATGTACGCAGTATCCTTCCAAGGTATTATCAGAGACCTAAACCAGGTAACACTGACCAAGCACTCAGGATACTGAGTGTATACGGAACCAATCCTACATGAGCACGAGGTGACAGTCACACACGGGTTACCTCAGAGAAAGATCCATCTCCAGAGGCAGCTCAGTCACAGAGGAGCAGGGACTGTGGCAGCAGCCAGCCCTGAGCCCCAGGGAGGACATGAGCAGGAAGGAACAAAGCACAGGGTGGGATGAGGCAGAAGAAAGGGGTAGAAAGAAGGCAAAAGGGGAAAAAAACCCCTGGCAACTTTATACACTTCAAATCTGTCCCATTTTTCTTTCAAAACCAAAGTTACTTAAATGTTTTCCTGTGTAGGAGTGTGATTTGGTCTCTTTTGATTTAATGGCCCCTTAGTTCAGCACAGGCCTAACTTCCAGCTGATATGGCCAAATGCCTAAAGCAAAACACAACAGGGAAAACTCAAAACCCACCCCCCTTTGTCTACCAGGATTCTCCTGGTTCTATCCAAGTTCTAAGAACGAAGAAAAGGAGAAAGTCTTTAAAGTAGTTCATAGAAAAGTATCTCAAATCTAAACTTCCGTGTCAGCCCTCCCCACTAAGAACTGGGTGTCAACATTCTTGCTTGAACATCTACTACCACAATATGGGATTCTCAGCTACTATTGTGCATTTCTCGGAATTTATCAGTCTTTGTAGTGAAGAGGAAAGAGCACCAGTGACCTCCAGAACAAGGACAAACCCTCATCAGCGTCCTCACAGGCTGAAGTGAAGGAAGCCTTGCTCAGGTGAACTAATGGATCAGCTACCAATAAATCAAACACCAATTATTCACATTTGAAGCTTTCTTTCTCCTCTTCCATCTTCCAAACATGCTTTTAAGCTGGTTAGTACTCCAGCAGGGTAAGCAGTTTTTGCTCACAATGTGGTTTTCTCAATGGAATCTTCACACAGACTGTCACAGCGTAATTTGGGGAAAGCACAAAAACTGGAGCGACTCCAACATTGTCCATGGACTTTACTAACAAGCACTTGGATTTGTGTACAGAAACTGAAGCAAGGAAGGGACTCAGAGCAGATGAGTCACGCCAATTAAAGCAACAAGGGAAACAGAAAATAGGGCAAAGTCATTCCTCTTGAAGGAATGGTGTCAATGAAAGCACAAAGTTCCATCTACACAAACACAGGGAATGGTAAGCGACAGGAATGGAACATGAACTGTTCCCCACAGCAAAGGATTGTTTTTCAATAGTGATCAAAGCAAAAGCTCCCACTATACTAAAAAAAGCCACTTCAGATGCATTTATTTTTAGCATGCACTTCTTGTAAGAGAAACTGCAGCAGACTGAGCTCCCCAGCAGCCTTTTGGAACCCAACCTATGACACGAGGCTGAAATTCTGCCGAAGGAAAAGCAACCCCTTGAGCCTTTCTGAAAGGGGATGAAGTAACACTTTGAAATGCAGCACCTTTTTTTTTTGCAAGGTAAAGAATTAAGTGGGCCTTCAGCTTCTCAGAAAAGCAAGAAAGCCCCAAAAAAGCATGTCTAGGACCAGGCCTCCAGGGGAACTGGAAATCTGCAAAACTTCTGTGCATTCCCTTAGAAACAAGCAGTAGAAAACAAACCTCCATGTGGTTGCAGAACGTACATTTAAAGTCTCACACAATATGAATATAAAGAGGCCTCTATAAAGCCAACAGCCCAGTATGTCCTTCAGACATGCCCAAGAAGTTTCAAGTACAAGCTTTAAGGAGGCATAAAATTTGAACTTCAGTTTTGCACAAAACTATCAAATTGGGATTCTAATTCTGAAACAAGGCAGTAGAAAGGAAATATTTGAATAGAAGTTAACATAAACCACATACCACTATTTTTCAGAACAGAAGCTTGGGCAATACACGTAGTACTAAACTTCACGTTGTTTCCTTTAATATTTAGAAAACCGGTTTTATTCTCAGTTTTTCAGAAAAGTGATTTTAAGTATTAGCACCTACATTGTAAATGACTCAAACTTAAGATTTACACTTGAAAAAAAAGCCACACAATCAATTAAGCGATCCTCTATTCTTCCATTTTTGAGTATTTCAGTAGAGCACCGAGAGGGAAAGAGCAACATGTGAGTAACCAGTGAGCTGTTCTCAGCTGCAAGACAGAGGCCCAGGCACCTCCCTGGGACAGGATTCAAAAGGTCAGAGTTTTCCAGCACACTCCAGATCACCTCAATTTTAGTTACTTTAGGTGGAAATTTCTATGCAAGTTTATAAAACCCATCCAGCTACATGTTAGTTTATTAAACCACTGTTGACCTGAGATGCAATTAGGATTTTGACATTTTTCCATACTTAGTTCACAAGTTTATTATGAAAAACACTGCAGCTCTGTCCTGCAGTAACAATTGTTTTACAGAAAAAAACAGTTCTGTTCAAAGTAATTCACTATCCTTGGACAATTACAAGGGACAATATGGTAGGGCAGAGTGGAAAAGGGAACTGAGTGCAGACAAAAAAAAAAAATCAATACAATTAAATTAAACAGTATTCCCTGAAAAGAAAACAAACAGTTTCAGAACAAATATGAGGCCTTGGTACTTATTTTAAAAATGTTCTTTAAGCTTCAATGATTGTTTGCTGCTACCCTTATCTACAGTCATGCTGAATAAAGCTATAGCTAAATGGAAAGTTAAATGTATTCACGAGGTGTTAATGTCTACATCTTATTATTTGCAGTCTCTCAGAGAAAGCAAAAGTAACTACAAATAGCGCTATGCCAGAAACTGGTTTCTTGACCAACAATGTTGCTTCAGCATGCAATGAACTGGTTCATTCTAAAGTGGTCACAGTTGTTGACGACAAGAGGCTTTGTATTTGAATATGGCACGTCTTTTGGTCCATGTGAAAACAAAGTTTGAATGTTAAATATTTTCTGACACTTTGGAGTTACTGTTGCTCTTCCCATTTTCTTTAGGTCAACATATGGTTCATCATGGCAATACTGTACAGGTCTAAAATCTCTTTACAGGAAGTAGTCCGGGGTGCGGCGGGTGACGTGCGGCTCCCCTCTGCGCGGCGCCGGGTCGAACTGCAAACTGAGAGCACACGGCAGTGAGCACACGGAGCTCAGCTTCACTCGGGTACCTTCCACCTCCTGAGTGACCCCAGGTTAAGCCTTTCCAAGTTTTACCAACCAACTGAAGCCCTCTAGACCAAGCGTTCAACCTCTTCCCACCCCTTCTATCAGTATGTACTTAGAGCTCCACATTTAAAACTCCTCTTACTATAAAGGTCTGGGGAGATATTAATTTTAGCTTTTAGACTCAAACTGGTTAAACATTAATATATATTTAGAAAGTTAAAAGTCTCCAGTAATTGTCAAAGAGGTCAGTTTACACTAAGATCTTCCCTCATTTACTAGCCAAGTAGTTGCTGTGGTAGTTAACTAGAAACCTCATTTAAAAAGCTGACATCCCAACATCTGAAGAATTCAAAGATTCCAAAAGTCTCTTGCCCTAGACCTCCAGGAGGGCATTACCTCAGATGTGACAGACTACTCCTACTCTCAAATCACATGCCTCCATAGTAATTCATTAAACTCCAATTAGTTATACGAAACAAAAATGAGGAGTCTCTCTTTAATCTGACAGAGAAGATCTCAACAACTGTCCCAGATATTCGACTCCAAGACTTTAAATGTGACTAACCCAACAACTCCACACTCACTCTACCTCCAGAAAGCACAGAGGAGGAAAAAAAACCCCATACCTTAACACAGTAATTATATGATATCTTGCTACAACAACTATCTTAAAACCATGGGCAATATAATTCTCATTTTTAAACATACTTACAAGGAGTATTTTAGAGTATCATCAAGTTCCATAATTGCAGCCTGGTTGCCACAACGGTAACAATAGTTTGGAGCACTGAAAATTGTTACTACATTCCGATCATGGCACCAGTTATACCCCTGGAGAGGGAGAAAAAAGAGTTATGACATTCAAGTTCACTCCTTGTAACCCCGTATAACCACCTGACTACTCACTGAATTTTTCATGTGTAAAGCCCTAAGTGGCACTTGTAAGGTCATTTTAAATAAGATTAAGGCCATGTCTTTATTTCACTTCTGGAGAGAAAAAGGAATTTTGGCCTTCATAGGTTGGTTCTTACTAGTAAATGTGAGCTAAACATTAAACAAAACCAAAACAAACCAGCAAGAATTTGCTATTGCATTAGCGTTAGAAAGTTAAAACAGCAATTCTGAAACATACAATCTGCTCTGAACCCTCAGCTGTGATCACCAAAACCAGAATCCAGACACACATTCACGGATCTGAACTGCCAGGGATAACTACAGACTGACAACAAAAGCACACATGCAAGACAAAAAGAAAAACGTATCTTTTTTTCAAGCAACACATGCTTAAGAACCTTTTTATCTACACAGAAAGCAATGCCACATCTAGTACTGAAGCCTGGTTTGGGACATTATTGTAAATTTTCAGAAGAAAAGGCCAAAATAAAGGTTATCCCACTGTCAAACTGAGAAGATCTTTTAGTAGCACATCAATACTGTCAAGTTTCTGGCAGACTCTGAGCCGGACCATCAGTTGTCACAGCAGCACGTGCACACCTCCGGCACACAGAATTAATGGACCCAGCACAGAACCCAAGGTCTGCTCACCTCCATTACCAACTGATGGGCTCTTGAAACCAACGTAAGGCCATTGGCATGGTTAAAGGTTTCTGAAATATCCTGTCCAAATGTATAACCTGCACCTCGAGGAGAAATTCCCCAGCCACCACGGTCATCTGGATCTGACCATAGCAAGTCACACATTGGACCCTGTAAGAGATGTAGAAGATGTTTCAGAGGTGAAATACCAAACAAAACCACAAAAAACCCTGCACACACTCCCCTCCCACACAACTTGTTGCAGCAAGATTTTCAGACTTTATACATTTCTTTCTTTAGGTAGGTGTCCCTCACCTTTTCTTCAAAAACCCAGAACAGGAAAACAGGTACTTTCTTACTGCTGAGCTGATTTGAATTTCATTTTCAGCCTGTGAACCCAACCACCCAATACATGCTGAATCATGAAACTCATTGGTTTAGAAAATGACTTTTCAGTACCTCGTGGGGAACTTCCTGCAAGCGATCGAGGGCTCTGATGTGATCCAGTGTATCTATCGATGGGGAGAGGCCACCATGTAGACAGAAAATCTGCAAGAGTTCAGATACATGAGCTTCATTTATCTAATCAGTGCAATTATAATGGTTTAGAATAAATGATTACGAGAACATTGGCATGAGATTCCTTTACAACTGAGAGCTGACACAATGCCGTGTTAAGAGCTCCCTTTACAACCAACAACATTTAACTCTGTCAAACGCCAACATACCTGGCCATCCACCAAGGCAGTTAGAGGCAGGTAATCAAAAAGGTCTGTAAAGTATTTCCAAACATTTGCATTTCCATATTTTCTTAAACATTCATCATAGAAACCATATACTTGTGTGATTTGCCTGCTTTCATGGTTCCCTCGGAGAATTGTGATACGTTCACGGTAACGGACCTAAAACACAACAGTTCATTTGAGAGGCATCGAAACACATCTTCCCAAAACCAGAATTTGCACCCCTTAATCCCCATCAATAAAGCAATTAAAACCAAGCCCTTCTTAAGATCAAGATTCCCTTACAGCCTTTAAGAAAAAAAGGAATAATTTTTAACTGCCAAGTACTTTTGGGATTAATTACAAATTGTATTTGCTAATAGTAGTGGATTTCAGTACAACTGTGCATTAAGCTGATCTCTCCCAGCAAACTCTTAAAGATTGCTACTCAGGCAAGTAGAAAGTACTCATTTTAGATAAAGCTCAGGGTTGCATTGAACATACATTTATTTTAAGAAGTGACTTAGAAAACTAAGACAGTCAACATGTCAGTTTGTGTACCTCTAATACCAGTGCAGCGAAAATCATAATAGATATTAAGTGTAGTCAGAGGAATTATATATGGTTTATACAGAACAGTACAGCTGAGAAAAAAAACTTACCTTAAGAGCTACAAGCAATGTGACTGTTTCCACTGAATAATAGCCTCTGTCAACATAGTCCCCCATAAACAAATAGTTTGTGTCTGGTGATTTGCCTCCAATTCTGAAAAGTTCCATGAGGTCGTGAAATTGTCCGTGGACATCTCCACAGACTGTGACTGGACATCGCACTTCTTGTACATTAGATTCTTTTGTCAAGATTTCTTTAGCCTACAAAACAAAAAACATTAATCGTGAGTTTGTCTATGAACAGTCGTTTCATTCAAAGCACACTCTACCACTTGCAGCTCTCTACTACCTTCTTTAGGAACTCTTGTCCTCTCCTTGTCTGAGGCACTTGAGAAAAGAGATTCCCTTTACTTAAAATAATTTTCTGCTTTATGCAGCCCTGTATTACTAACAGATATTTGGTTTGGTGGGGTTTTTCCCTCCTTGAGAATGGTATTTCAGAGTTAATTTCCAATTTCAGTAAAACTTCAGACTTTCTACAAAAACAGTTCTGCAAAGCATAAAACAATGATCATCACTGCTGGAACTTAAAGTTTGTAAGTATTTGGAAAAATTAAATCTAAAAATCCTGCCAATGTCCTCTAAAAGCCCAAACTTAGAATGGCCAAAACACTACCAACATCTTGACATCCATCTGCACAGACACCTTCAACTCACCCACAAAGGCAATTAGTCCTACACGAAGCAGAATGAGAACATAAGCATCCACTGGTACCAGCAATTACAGGCAATTACCTGCACAAGCTCCCTCAACAAGTTTTGTGTTAAACACAGACTAGTAATATCAAGTTGTGTCCTTATAAACCAAAACTGGGGAACATCTTTGTCATCACCATTTTTTCCCCCACAAAATTTTGTACATAAAAACTTGCAGACAAAGGCAATTTGTATGAAGCAGCACAGGCTAAATATAGCACCAGAAAGGTAATTTTAAAATAGCTCAAGACAGTTGTTACAGTTTGTTCTCAGAACAGTCACCAGACACATGCCAAAATAATTTTCTAAATCAAGAAGGTATTAGAAATATAAATAGTAACAAGTTTACAAGTTACCATCTACAAAGATTTCCCTGCTTTTCAACTGTCAGTGCTCCTATTCAGAATGACAAAAAACTGTATTCTATTCTATAACCCAAGGTATCTACAAGACAGTGGCTGACTATCCCACCCAAGAGCGGTCTCACTGTCCCCTCTCACCATCCTGGCTGACCACCACGGTCACCACTTCAAACAGAAGCACCACACAGTTTAATGGTGGAGGTTCATGAGATGGAACATGAAATGTTTCACTGAACACTGCAAAGAAATGCAGGAGTGCAGAGTGGTTCAGCAGCCTGCACAGCACAGAGCTTTAGCTGCTCCAGCCCCAGCCCAGGCTGCAACCACTCTGCAGACGGATTTACATCACAAATCAACCTCCTATGGACCGTTTCCACTCGTGCTGTGCCTCGCACTAAAGATAGGTCATTGCTGGCTTGTGGTAGATGCTAAAAGTGTAGATTTATTTTAAGATAGCCTGACTTAAGTTCATTTTAATGCAGTGACACTCACCGGATGTTCTGAAGGTGTTTGAACAGCTTTAGCCTCTTCTAATATGCTCTTACATTCAGAAGCTTTAGCCAGTTTAATTATCCTTTTGACAGAGAATGTTACAGATGCTTATAGCACCTCAATATAAACCCTCTACTCTTTAATTAGAATGCTTCTAGAATAAATAGAATGCTTCTACCAGTTTCTTAACACACTTGAAGCACTGCACAAAGAATGCAGCATTCATTTTTCATCAAAGGTATGCAGCGTTTGTGCTGACTGAGATGAGCATGGCAGAACTTCTCAGCCATGGAGTTGTTGCTTCCTTAGTTTCTGAAATATTAAATCACTCAGATACCCACATGACCAAACACGTAGATAAGTCAGACAGCTACTCTGATGGAAAAAGACTGTTCCAGGTCAACTTGCAGAACAGCAATCTCTATTTAAATCCTGCAGCGGAGGAATGCTGGTGCAGGGATTCCAACATCTCCATGTTCTAAAACTAATTTCATGCAATACTGTGTTGTGAACTGCTTAGTCCATTTACAGCCTTATGTCCCACAACATTACGAGTGGCACATACTGAAGTAGGTAAACACTCCAGAAAAGAGCTTCAGCAGAGCTGAACATGGGAAAAATAACATCCTGAAAACAAGCCACCAACAAGTGGCCGGTCAACTAGACCCCAAATTTCCACATGAACTCCTATCGAAGGAACACAAGTTGGTAAGACAACAGTTCGTGTAGTACTCCAGTTTCACAAAGGGAAGTGATCACTAACAATATTACTACTCACTCTCTGTGCCCCAACCCTGTAATGGATCACACACCACCCTGTGCAACCTCACCTACTTCCACTCCCTCTTTTATTGATCCCTTTGCCAGATCCATGATGATGCTACTTACTCAGCCACATCACACAACTCCCTCCCTGCCCATCCTCCCCTCCAAAAAATGGACTTCCCACCAGCAGCCCTCCTGCACTTCCTCATGGAGAGGAAGCAGCAGAGCAACCTTCAGCATCCTTCAGCACAAGGCAGAAAACACTGATCCAACCACCTCAAAAAAGAAGAACTAGGAAAGAACACCCCCTCGAACTTCAAAACTCAGTGACCTATTGCCACAAAGGATAACAGTGCAACACACAGCAGTATTTTGACATCAACATTTTGAAACTATACAAGTCTGAAACAGATTTTTCTTGGACACTTTTTCTTTTGTATTTCAGCCTCTTTTCAGTTCTTGAACATTCTTAGCATTATTTCGGTACACCTTCAACCCTTGTAAGTACCCCACACCACAGAAGTTTGACTTGTGGTGATATTCTACAACTTAGGGATTAATTAACTTAAGCAAAACTTGTTACCAACAATCTACTACATTACAGTTGTTAAGACCCTAACTCCATATCAGTCCAACTATTTTTTCAGCATTACACTCTCAGATTTCAAAATCAAGTGCAAACAGATACAGAGTAAGATGAACACATTACTTCAAGCTGGTGAATGCTGATTTTACATCCAAGCACCAAAAGTCTAAGCAGAAAAACCATGTAGCCATGCAACACAGTTGCACAAGGAGAGCATAAGAACAACCAAGTGCAACGCTGTCACAAACACTGCTACTGCTGAGGTGGAAAGTCACGTATTTTACTTAGAGCAACTTCAAAGTTCACACAATAAGCACATATCAAACACATTTCAGCTTAGTCACAGCAACTGGAGTTCATTCTGCCTTGATACTGGCTTACTCAGCCATTTTGCTGATATCGTAAAGAGACAACTTGTACAGTCCCAAAGCACAACAGGAATAAAACCATTATTGGTTTAAACACACAAGAAAATAGCAAAATTTCACTTTATTGTAAAGCAAGTAGCCCTGCATAAAAATACCTAAACCCTAGTGTTTTAGAATTAAACTGTTCCTGACCTGCTGCACAGCATCTAAAGGGCCAGCGGAACAGTACCACACTGTTCGGGTGCCGCTGTTTACAAAGCACATCTATGCAAAGCTGTGTTCTTAAAACACAAAGATCAGCTTCATTGTTTTAAGACAATGCAAGATCCAAGTGAATGAACAGCCATGGACAGCATTTAAAAAAACGTATGACAAATTACTACACTATGATTTTCAGATCCTCACAACATATTTAATGAGACTCAGGGATTCTGTGGATGCAGACATCTCTCTTATTTCCCCTGTTCCCTATATATAATTTTATTCTATATGCCACAAATTAAGGCTCAGAGTCATAAGTGCCATACAAGCCATAATCCATCCATTTTCTTTCTTTCTCAACTCCCACTACGCTGAGGATAAGCGAGTTTCCCTCATGAGCAGAGTACATCAACCTTGTCTCACAGAATTAATTTCAAGTGATCCATTTCTGCAAAATCCTCTGAATTAATGTGCAACCAAATTCCTCTGTGTTTCCAGAACATACCAGATATTTCTTATTACTCCCACCCTTTCCTAGGTCCCTACACTGTAGCAGGAGCTCTGACAACTCAGCCCAATTACCTACCCTGAAAAACTCCGGGGTGCATTAAAGAAAATAACAAGACCCAAATCAAACAGTGAACACCAGTGTTTCTGTACAGAATCGTAAATCAATGCTTGAAGCAGCACTGTGAAGCACTTACCAAAGATTACCACGAACCCAGTAAAGGAAATACAACCATTATTTTAATCAGACAACACAGCCCCAAAGCCATGGCTGCAGATGGTAACGTGTCACTCCTGGCAGACCAGAACTCACACGTGCAGCCCACCACGCTGCCTAGTGAAGTGTGTGATGAGAGGCACCCACAGTAACCCAGAGAAATAGTTATTGGGAGTTACCATAGAGTCATTTGGATGAGATCGAAGCCTTCGACCACACCCACAATTTCCTGTCGCCAAGGTGCACAGGATGTGACTAAAAGCACAGTGATCAGCTAATTGGGATGAATACTGGTCTTAGCTGGCCAAACATCATGACCTGGAAGAGATTCCAGTTCCAAGCAAAGTCATCCATTACAGTCAGCAAGTTCTTCTGCAGAGTCCATGCTTTTCAATTTAAAGGTTTCCCCCATCACTCTTTTACTTAAGGAGGAAAGAGACCATGTTCCAACAAAAAGTGGGTTCATTTTTAAAACAAAAGGTATTTTCATTCACTGTCTGACATTATGAACAAAACTAGGTAAATGAAGCCTCCAGTATCACCCTTCTATGAAGAAGCCATGGCAGCAGTCAGATTACACAAATCAAAAACTGATTTATGCTGAACTTGGCAATCCACTAAGGAGTTCAATGTGAATGTATAAGTAGGAATAAAATTAAAATACAAAGCTTCCCACTGACATTTAATTATTTAGTATTCCAAAGGAAGTAAAACCAGGATTTCCATCCACAGAGAAGTCACAGCAGCAAAATACTCTTTTGCCAGGACTGAAACAGAAGATGACAGATCTTTCTCTCTGGTTTTGACTAACATCTAAAAATTCAGTTCTAATCTCTTCTGTTTGGTTCAAAGAGAAACCAGTTTAAATACAAGATGACACCACTCACAGCCCTGATAGTCCCCTCAATGCTTCACTATGGAAAAATCAGTAGCAGTCCTACAAACTCAGTGTAAGTGATGGAATCTTCTTTCCCTCAGATGCAGAAATAGGAGAAGGAAAGGGGAATTGCTATTTAACAATCAGTAGTTGACAAGACTGGGTGGAAAACTGGGATAGGAGGGAGCTTCTCTGAAAGAATTCAATGTCATTATTTTGCTTCACATAAGAGATCTTAGCGTGCTTAATTTTAAATTTTAAAAGAAGTCTAGAAAAGCTTTTTTAAAACATAGTAGGCCACATAGCTCAGGAAATCCAGATGCCTTCCTCCCCTCACAGGACTTCCAAGAAACACAGCCAGAGCAGTAATGCACAAGCTGACCACTTACAGACTGTTTTCAGTCCCATCTGTAGACCAAGCTGGATTCATTTTGAATCATTCCAGTTGTTAAAAAAAAAAAAGAACCAGTCTAAAGCCATTCCCAAACTCGTTGTGCCTCATATCCACAAGTCCAGCTTCATGCAATAAACTCCAAAGGTTTGCTCCAAGAACTCGAACCACAGCTTGGCACAGTCATGCTCCAGATCAGGACATGGTCAGGACACCAGCTGGAGGATGGGGCAGGCACGTGTCCCCGAACCCAAGAGAGGTACTTCAGAGCCAACCAGCAGGCATGAAACACCTCCTGCACTAGAAGGTATTTTCAAAATACCCAGGAGAAGTATTTGAGACCTCAGCAACTGAGCACCACTGTTCATTCTTTAGCCAGGAATAAACTTCTCCCAGCTTAATATACTCCCTAAAGAAAAGGAACTGAGGGCAATAGCCTTGTAACTGAACATAGGAGTTGTGTTCAAGGGTCCCTAAGTGAGGGAAATTCAGTCCCTGCTCCATGGACTCCCCTTGCACAGCCCTTTGAGGCCTCCTGAACTCCTGCCAGGCACAACTGGACAGGGAGGGTTATGGCACTGGCCAAGGCAACCAGGTGAGTAACTGGAAATGGCTTGGAAGGGATAGTGGAGCAGCACCAGCACCATCACCACACCTGAGCAGGCAACAGCCTCAGCACAGGCTGATGTGGAAGAGGACATCAGTCTTACAGCCCCATCCGTGTCTTCAGCCTTCAACTGGCAGAACTCAAGTAAGAACTTGCTCTGACTCTGGAATGCTTACTTCTGTTAGCTTAAGCTATCCCCAAAACAATCCAAATATCTTTCACTTCTATTTGACCACAGCTAATGCTGTAATTAAAAACCAAAAAGCCAAAACCAAACACCTCACTGCCAGCACAATTCAATTTTTACAGAATTTACTAGAATTGAAAATAAGCAGAAGGCTGCTGATACTACAGTCATTAGCACACACAAGACTAAATTCTCATGCACATCAAGCTGTTGTGAATATAATCAGGAGTAGGTGAGAAGACTGGCAAGGCTGCCACTTCAAATGCCTTCTGTTTAAAGAAAGAATTTCCATTTTATATTATTAAACATCACAAAACAAAAAAAAAAAAACAACAGCAAACCACAATACTAGGAGTTAAAAGGATGGACTTCTTTGGTGAAAATGTTCCAGAATAATCTAAAACAGAGTTATTAAAATGTTATGAGAGGCTCTGTACGCCACACTTGTAACTCTTCAGAGATGGAAGGTGTAACTACATACCCTCATGGATGACTTGATCCCTGGGGATGTTCCACAAAGCAGCAGCAAAGGAGCCCTAAACCAACCTCTGGTCTCCCATAGCCCCTGGAACAGCTCCAGAGGGGCCCTCCTGCCACTGGCAGCAGGGCAAGGGTTCCCTTGGGAGAGAATCCAGAATCCAGTGCGGGAGCAAGGCAGAAGGGCAGTGCTGCACCTTCCCCTTGGGCCAGGGCCAGTGGTGGAGGGACACAACTTGCCCAATGCACAGCTCACCACACACAGGCTCTCACTACCAGGCAATTCTACTGGGGCAGGTTTTTCGGCTGATCTACAGCAACTTCAGAAAAGAACAGTAATTTTCACAATCATCTTAGTCTGAAGAACAGTTATACGTGATGGATATGGGAAGCTAACTAATGGAAAAGCCCTTGCAAATGCAGCTGGAAGCAGTTTAAAACATAATCAGCTAAGAAAGGTGACTCCCGAACAGCAGAGGAGGAAGAAGGGAGCATGTGCCTCTGTTTGAAAAAGAAGTTGGGCAGACAACTCAGCTTAAAACACAGGAGTGAGATCCACAAAACACGCCAGTCCTTTGCACTAGAGGAACTGAACTTTGATTGCAGAAGCTTTTCTTGAACCAAAAGAAAGCTTCATCAGTAAAATACATGCCTTCTCAGAACTAAGGCACTCAACACTAGCCACAAGAGTTGGAGCAGCTCACACAGCTGCAGTAGGTATAACCCTGTTTGGTTAGAGAAAATCTAACTTGGAATATCTCGTGTTAAACAAATTGAAAACTCTGCAACAGGAAAAAAATTAGAAAAATACACCATGAACAAGGTACATACCAGAGAACAGTGTGGCCCAGAAACATATTTATACTATGAAAATTAGCACTGATGGCAAATGAAAAAGTAAATGTAACCAAGATCATTGCTACAGATCAAAAACTGCAGGAGACAAAGCCTGAATCAAGGTTTCTCGAATGCCTTCACCAGTATCAGTCCTTCATTTAGTTTAAAATATTTTAGCTAGCAGCACTGTCCATTCAAAGGTATTTCACCAGAAACTCAAGAGTCCTGAACACTCTACACAGATATACAACCAAATTGTTTTCTCTCTCTGATGCTGTGCTCAAACCCAGTTCATCACAAACCAGTGTTTCCAGGGGACAGACACTGACACCTCTGCTTCCACCTGCACTAGATCCCTTCTGCAATAACCAAAGGAAACTCTATCCACAAATTCAACTCATTCCTTTGTGCATTTTTCGACTGTCATCCCACCTTCCTGAGCAATGCACCACAACCCCACCTCCTGTCATAAAGGCCATTTATACACCAGTGACGAGATGACACCATTTCCCTCTACCCTCACAATGTATGGAAAAGAAATTCCAAACCAGCATCCTTTCATTCAAAACGGCCAGTGGAAAAAACCCTCACCTGGCAATAAAGGACTTCCTTTCTCCTCTGTCAATAAACAACTCAGTGTTAACAGGACAAACAGTGCTGACATGTAACAGTGAACTCTACTGAGCATATTTTGACCACTTTTTCAGAACCTGCACTTAAATGCTGAAGCAAAGCACACACGGTCGGTCACTCAACTGATGTAACATTAAGCACACAGCATGTGTTAAGCCTAGAATAATTCAGCTGCCACTCAGAGGTTGATATTATTTCAAATCATCTGCGAACGTATTATGTATTATTCATGGTTACAAATTACTCCCAGATTTCAAAGCCATTTCTGCCCAGTTCCCACCACCACCATCACCCAGGTAACCATGGCTGATGTAAGATGCACTAAGACAGGAACTGGGATGCACAGAAGGCCACACTTAATTATCATGTTCATAAAATGCTGTTATGTTCTTCAGGTATCAGTACTGAAATACAAGAGAGCCCTTAGGCTTGTTCTCATTACACAGGCACCACACTGCACACATGAAGTCCCAGCAGATCAAGAAATACTAGTCAAGGGAGATCATCCCATCCAACGGTGTTACAGGGGAAAAGCTCTCACAAAGACTTTTTATTTATTTTAACTAGCCCTAGCTACAGTGAAATGCGGTGAAGAACAACAGTTCAGACCTAGTAGGGTCTTTACTGTCCTTTGGAACACTAGCTATATTTGGCACTGCCCTTAAGACATTAAGCTATTCACGGAAAAACAACCTTTTGGTGTGATTACATCCATGAAACTACTTAAGTAGTCCAAACCAAGCACAACTCAGGATTCTGAGAGTCAGTGCTGGAGACATGGAAACATATTAAAGACATGGAAACACGTTAAACCCTCAGCAGGAAGGTGCAGAACTCAGCTCCTGCCCTGCTTCCACAATCACGGCTTCCCACCTGAGGGGCAGAGACAACATGATGGAAAACTCAGACGTCAAGGGCCTGCTTCCAATTCCCTGCATCAGCAACCATGTAGAAACTAAACTACTCTGAGCAGAGAGTCCCAGTAAATCCATCTGCAGTTACCAGCAACAAATCATCTATCTGTAACATCCCCAGGCTGTGGCTGTTCTCTGCACAGTGCTGAGCCCACACCCAGCACACACAGGGAATTCCATCCCACTACCCAGAGAACCTTTGGTCTGGAGCTGCTCACAGACACCCAACTTGAGACAACCTGAAGGTCGCTACTAAGTGATATTTTTGAGGTAGACTTCTCAAACATTCTCCTGGTCTCTCATGTCAACACCCAGCAGACACACAACTTTCTTTTCTCCTTCACCATTACCTTGGTGATGAGCATTACACATTTATCCACAAATACAGCTCATTTCCATTCTTCACTGGGGAAAAATGAAAACGTCATCTTGTGCAACAATGATGACTGGGACTAATGTGTCCTCTGTAAGGAATTTCTAGTAGTATGCCTGCTCCTCACTGAACCAAAACCCCCACGAACTGAAAGCTTCTTCTACATCCCTCGTGGTCCCTCAAGTTACCATCCAGCCCCACAAAACACACCCATTCCTGCAGGATTCAGGACTCTGTACCCATCAGTTCACAGACGAAACACTCGCCTCTCAAACAAAGCAATACAAGGAAGAAGTTGGACCACTGTCATTGGAGAAGCACATGGAAACAGCCAGGCAGTGACATTGCCACTTGCTCGCAGCACTGTTTAAAATACACAGCCTGGATCAAACGGAAAAAATGTTGAGTTCCTGGAATACAACTGAACTAAAATCTGTACTGGAGCAAGAACCCGTCTGGCCAAAAGTTCTTTATTAGGTTCATAGACAGTCCTCTGGAAACAATTTGCTTCCAAAACAACATGGTGTAGTATTTGGAGGCACGATTCCAAATTTAAAATATTTTAACTACTTTTTGTGGCAAGTATGGAAGCTTCTTTAGAACCCAATACATTGATAACTCCCTGTATTCCTTAACGTCCAGTTCCCACACAATTCACAAATATTCCATCCTTCAGTCTAGGAATGTAAGAATACACAAAACCCTCAGTTAAAAAAAAACTCAGCTATTAAGTTACATCCAGAATTAGAATCCAACTGGAAAATGCGCATGGATGCTACCAGAAAAATTTTTTTCTTGAATTTCCAAAAGGCAACGAATCTATCCTGGGCTGGCTTTACAACCTTCCTGTGCCACAAATGCCTGAATCAACACAGTGCTCTGTAACATCCGAGTCCCAACGCTTCCCACCCATCACCTTAAGAACACAGTTACACAGAACCTCGAACGTTTATTCCGTGAATTCCACGAAATCCAGAACCTCATTCAGAGAAGCCAAAACCCTGACGACGCCAGTTTATCCTTCAGCGAGCTACAAACGTGTCGGCGCTTATTCACATCACGAAAAGCACCAAAAAAAAAAAAAAAAAAAAAAAAAGTCAAAGCAGCAGCTCTTTAAGGCGGTTGTTTCCCCCCCGATTCCCGCAAGCTCGTATTTCCACTGCGCCCGCCGGCGCTCCGGGGGGGTGACGGACCCTTCCCCCGGGGGTCTCTCGGGGTCTCTCCCGAGGATCCATCGCGGCCGCGGCGCCATTT
>VZRE01014677.1:106324-121799 GCA_013396775.1 Cephalopterus ornatus
CGCCCCGCCGCGGGGAGGGGGACGCCGCGGGAGCGCACGGCGCCTGCGCAGCGCCCGGGCGGGGCCGCGAGTGCGCGCTGAGGGGCCGCGGCGGCCGGAGGGCGGGAACCGTGAGGGGCTGGGAGCCGGGAGGGGCTGAGGGGAGGCGGCCGCGGGGGCTGCTCCCCGAGGGCTGGGCTGGGCTGCTCCCATCCCTGAGGCGGGAGCGGCGGTACCGCCGGGAGGGGGGTGCTGCCGTGGCCGTGCCTGTGCCTGCCCCTCCAGCCCCCGTGTGCCCAGCGCCGGCTCCTCGCGGGGCGCAAGGCGGGACGCGGGTCTGCGGTGGCTTTGTGCGGCTCCGCACTGTTTGTGGTTCTCCCCGTAATTAACGCACGTAAATATCGCCAATGGGACGGTGCCAGGCTCCCTTCAGCGACACGACAGGGAGCAATGGCCGTAAACTAAAACACGAGAAGCCCCACCTCAGCATGAGGAAGAAGTTCTTCAGGCTGGGGGTGGAACAGCTGCCCGAAGAGGGCGTGGAGTCTCCCCCGCTGAGGACACATTCCAAACCCACCCGGACACGGCCCTGTGTCACCTGCTCCAGGTGACCCTGCCTGGGCAGGGCCCTCGGACAGGGTGATCTCCAGGTCTCCAACCCCAGCAATTCCATGATGCTGTAGTCCTGAGCACCGTCACCGTGTCCCACCGGGAACAGGGAAGGGGAAGGCACTTGCTGGTGTTGGTACTTAGAAATAAAGCTTTTCAGGTTTAAATCACAAGCGTTAAATACCATCTCGCTTGTACCACCATGTAGTGCTCAGGTTAGAGAGGCCGTGTTGCGTTTCTTAGAAACATCTTAGAAACAGCTTATACTGAAAGAGTTCTTGGAGGACCGGGGTTTATGCTGACCTTTTTAGACAGGAGTAATGCATGAGGTGCAGTGTAAGCTTTCAGTAAACTAGTGGTGGACCTTCCAGGAACCTTTCAGGAAGGTGGACGTTTTTCAGGTCCTTTCAGGAAACTAGTGGTGGACCTCAGCTACCTTAGTGCACTCAGACGCTTCCTTTCTTCCTAAGGGGAAATATGTCAGCAAGACAGAGATAAGACGCAATAAAAAGGAATGGAAGAAACAGGCATCACCAATTTGTAATAGATTATGTATCTTATTGCAATTTGCATCTTAAATGAGAGAGGAATCAGTCAAGGCAAGATTTCCCTTAAATAACTTCCGAAAGGCATGAAAGAATCAGTAAAAAAACCCCATGTATTTTTTCACTTAATGGGTCATAATTTAGACAAAATGTTGATTTGTTCATTTCACGAGGGTACAGGGACTTTTCCTAGTAAATTTGCGCTAACTGTCTTGGTCATTGTTTGCCTAATACAGAGTCTGACTTGTTGAATTCTTTGCCTATTATTGAAGCAAATTAAGAATTCCATAATGAGCAAGGGGTAAGGAATGTTTGCTTTCGTAGGTCAGTCTCGGTTTCTTGGTGTCATACTCTCCTGGTAGACATCAGTTTGTTTGAATGACCTGACTCAGGTGCTTTGTTCTCCTTCCAGAATGTTTTTGCTCTTTTTAGATAGGTTCCCATCTTCAGATGTTCTTGGTTTTGTGCTTGAATTTGTAGAAGGAAAAGTGTTATTCATTGAGAAGTGATAGGTTTCAAGAATTCACTCTGTAGCACATCTTCCTTAGTAGTCCCAAAATAGTCTTGAACAAATAATATGAAGCAATAACATCAACTCTTGTGTAACTTGCCAAGCAAAAGTTCTTTTTCTTTAATAACTGCTGACCTGACATAGTCAGATGTTTGAAGAGCACATTTAGCTCTGTATTTTCCATACAGATAGTGAAATTCTTGAGGAAACTTGAGGAGATTACATCTTTGAACTCCTTGAGGGGTCAGTCAGGAGCTGTGGGGATGGTCTGGGCCAGCCTCCAGGTATGGTTTGGGTATTCAGCTGTAAGTCTCAGCTCTCTGTGGTGGGCAGTCCATCCAGCTGAGAAGGAGCGTGCTGGGTACCAATCCTAGTGCTCAGAACGGGGCAGGATTACATTCCCTGCACCCACCTGTGCTTCTGGAAAAGGAAAGATTGAGCGAGAGAGGAGAAATAAAACCTTCTCAGCAGCAGGAAACTATTAACCTGGCTTGCTTGCTGATGAAGCTGCGACTGAAGTCCAGCGACGTTTTATCTGGTGGGTGTGGGGAAAGCACGACCAGCGTGGATGAGCCAGGGCTCCTCACAGACTGAGTAACAATCACTGCTGTCTTCAGAGCAATTGTGCTGGTTCCCGGGAGCACACAGTGTTAGAGGAAGGAACACTTTCTGTTTGAAAAGGCTCAGTCATGGTCAGAAGACTCAGTGGCACAGTCATAGTGACAAATGCCACTCGGGAAGGGGTAGGTGATTCAGCACTCCCTGCTTGCAGCTGAAGCCACTGACTGGGGGAGAACTCAGAACTCAGCAAAGGAAATTCAGGAGTCCTTTATCTGGACGGTCACAGAGAAGGGGAAAGCTTTGGTTTCCATCTCCATCCCAAGCATTAGCTCTGTATTTTCTCCTCATATTGTTTTGAATAGATCAGAAATCAGATCTCTTTCCTCCCTTGTGCTTGAGAGTGATAATCAATAGTTTAGAGAATCACAGCTTTTCTCTTCTCTTAGATAGTTATCTGAGCCTTCAAAGGAGAACACAATAATGAAAGAATACCTGCCCTGTTGCGTAAGTTGGGGGTTTGTCAGTGCTTCAGATACACGGTAAGATTAAATTGTGAACTGTGAGTGAGATGGCAGTAATAAGTCATATTTAGTGTGTGAATATATGCCAGGCTTGTGTGTGTGTGTGGTTTGTAACCGGGGAGCTGCTGGGTGTGGCTGCCCTGATGACACAGGGGTAGTGAGGCCACAGCGCTGTGCTGACACCGGAGTCAATCCTGCGTGTCACACGTGTGGCATTCCTGAGAGAGGTGAACTGGCCGCTCACTGCACTGGTGTTTACACACATCCAGCTGTAGGTTATTCAGCTTTTTGCAAAGCTACCTGTAGTGCCAACTACTTCTGAAATTAATCCCAAACTCGTTGATGAGCGTGTTAGCAACTGCAATAATCCTGTCAGCTAATGCAGTAGCACCAAAATTTTCATTGTGCTATGAGACATCAGTGTTTAAACTATGCAGATTTATATCACACTGTCCAACTATGCAATGTAGAGTCAATTAAGCATTGTAGAGTAAGTAACACGTAAATTAGTTTTCTTCACACTTGTCTCTCTCTGAATATTTTACTGATTCTAAATTATCCATCAATCCATGTCCAAAGTGTCTGTTGCTATGGTGTTTTAATACTAAATGCAGAATTAAAAGGCCATACAATACAAAAACTATACTATACAATTAAAAGGCTACACAATATTGTAATAATGAGCTGCCACCTTTTGATGTAGGGCTGCCTTCTTTGACTGATATGGGTATTTTTGCAAGCAAAGAGTATAGCCACTCACCCATCAGTATGGAAGTCAACTGCCTCTGTGGGGAAAGGGATTCATCCTGGTCAAATGAAGTCAGAGGTATATATCATGTAATCTCTTGCATATTTAAATCCCGGCCACTTACTGAGACAAAATACACATTTGGTGTCTTAATAGTCCCATTAGGTCAGACAAATCCTGTCATCTTTAGTAGAAAGATTGCAAAAGATTGCAAGAAGAACAGAATTTATATCAGATATTTGTTACACCACCACGAACAAATACTATTTCTGTATATTTGACTCATGTCAGAGTCCAGATAGTACTTAACAGAATCAGTGACATCAGTAGGACCACTATCAACAGAGACCCACTCCCTTCAGCTGAGCAGCTTCTATAAAGGATGGAATCTCATTATTAATCACCTCATACACCACAAAACATACTACTGAGATCTGCTAGTTCATCCTCCCTGGTGTTGCAGATAAAGCAGGAAGAGCAGTGTCTTACTGAAAGAAGAAATCACAAAGTAACCATGAAAATCACATTTTCAAATCACTATGGTTACAGATATTTCATAGTCAAGAATCTTTAAAAGGCTGAGAACGGAGTGCTCATTCTCAAATGCTGGGGTTTTAATATTTTGGTATTTTGCTCTCTCCCCACGAGTGTGGTGTTTTCACCTCTGTGTCCAGCCTGGCTGGCTGGAAGGAGCCCTGTGCACCTGAGCACATGGTTCCTCCTACCCATCACCTAACAGCTCTAATCCATAGAGCACCTGACAAATATTACCTCTGCCAGGACAAAGACTGTCACTTTGTGGCCAGGTGGACAAACACAGGGCTTCAGCCCTGTGATGAAACAGATACTGAAGTTAATTCACTTCCCAAACGTGAGTCGGGAGTAGAGACCCCAGTTCAATAGATACTTAGGCCCATCCTTAAATTCCTTCCTCTTAAACAGATAAGCATCTGTGAAATGTCCTGCTAAGCTCCTGCTGGGAGGCTTTAGGCTCTCTGATCGCTGGTGTGACTCTGATCAGCACAGCTTGTGTTACAAGTGCTTTCTTTGGAAGAACTCCTATTATTCAGTCCTTTCCGTAAGCTCTGTTTAAGCACACAACAAATTATTAATACACACAAGCGGTTGTCATGGAGAAAATATGATCCAAAGTGGGTTTTTTGTAAGTGGTACGAACTTGGCTCATCCCACATGCCTTGTACGGACAATTCCTACATAAAGCTTCCTGTGTCAGATATGGGATAGATATATCTTTGCTTTTTGCGCCAACACCCCATGGAGAAACCAATTTCTGGCTTTGAGATGGTTGGCTTTAGGAATCCGAAAAACGTAGGACTTGTAAGAGGTGGGGTTTTTGAAGTTGCAACATCTTAGCAAGGGGCTGCTCTGCTCACTCCCCTGACATCTCAAACACGAGACAGCCGAATTCTGGCTAAAACCTCTGCAGGGTGCATTTTCTCTCCCCCTCTTGGTACATAGACTTAGGCCAAAAAGCAGTAATTAATCCAAAAGAAGGCAGCTGGCTAATGTAGCTGGGGAAGCTTCAGGGCCATAATGAGGATCGTTTTCCTTGGAAAGAGACTGCTATCCTATTAAATGTCTATAAATCCAGGTGACGTATTGCCTGTGATCATAACATTTCTGCTCTTTAACTGTGCCCTTGCAAAGTAGTTCCCTGTACACTTAACCATCCTTACCTTCATTCTGTGTCTCTTGTCTGGCCCTGGAGATCCTGTTACACTTCAGCCAGGCAACTGCTGGAGCCATCCTGTACCCTGTTTATTTGGGTGAATGAAGGAGATTCTCTGCATATTAAAGCTTTTTTTCTTTTTTTCAGACATTTACTCATCAGTTCATATTACATCACAGTTACTGTCTTAATGACCTTGATCTGGGCCAAGCAGCTAAGCTACACAAACAGTGCAAAAAAGAATTGCAGCAAGAAAATGTGAATTATTCCTCCCTCACTTTCCTGCCACCATCTTGAAGTGAAGCAAGCATGAACCCAGCTGGGGAGAACCCATGACTTCTAGTGCATGTGAATATAATATCCATGTTGGTTTGGAGATGTCACAGGTGTCTCGTGTGACAAAACAGGTACACATGACCTGCTGAAGATGGCTTGGCTAAACTGCTGCCTTGCCATCCAGCTCTCAAGCTCAGTTCCAAGCAGTGCCGTGTCCTGGCTGCTGCTTAAATGCTTCCCCTGAATAGAGCCTCTGAGGAGGGGTATTTTCTTTTGAAATCTCTTTGTGTGTGTGCTAAAGGACGAAGGAGAAATGCACTGCAACAGGCACACTTATTCTTAAATCCTGATTTCGCTTCCCTGTGGTTAACAAGTGTATTATTAGTAATAGCTAGTTACAAATAAGAACCTGACCTTATATTTAACCTAATACTGAATCAGATCTCATTGTAATTGGAGGGGGTTCACTGCTGTGCTTTGCTCTGAATATTCTCATTCAGAATTTCGGTACCTTCCATCTTAGGTATTAAAAATAGGTGGCAAGTTGTGTAATTATTTTTATTGTTCCAAATCTCGTTTGCAGCCTTACGTAACAGTGTTCCCACCAAAAGCCTTATTTTAAGGGTTGAGTGGAAGAATATGCTGTAGCAACCTGAAATTATTTGCACTACTGTAACTGGGTTATGTAGAGTCTGGATAGAATTGTCTCTTCTTTTTTTTGAGGTGTCATTTTAATATTAATCAAAATAAAGATATTAATTAAAATCAAAATGTGTGGACTGCCTCAGCTTTGGAGTTACGAAGTCCTGTGTTGTCAGCACACCTCAGTCCTGAACATGAGCATCCTTGGAAGTCCTGCCTTGCCTAAGCAGAAACTACAAGTCATCCCAGCTCAATGACAGTCAAAATATTTGTGAGTGTAAGAATAGTAAATATATAAACATGCAAAATGAAATAACAATGGTAAATTACATGGAATAACCCAGGTGGATAGAGTTGCACTTGATAAACCTGAGCTTCCTCATTAGTAACTCTGTGTTCATACACAAAGTACTGTCTCCATTTTTAGTAGCTGAGACTATTCACCCTTCCAGCCCTGAGCTGTGTCACCTTTCCCCACCTTTCCTCATCACATCCACCAAGCACACGTGACTTGGGAAGGATGAAAAATGTTGGGAACAAGTAGTGATCAGTCCTGAGAATATTAGATGTAATAGATGTAATACTGCATTACATTAATATTACAATTAGATGTGTTAGATCTATTAGACGTAATATTCAGGCTGTAACAAGCTTCCCTGCTCTCCCTGTGATCACAATAACAGCAAACCCTGATCTCTTCTATTTGAATAGTAGATTTTTTTTTTTCATGTCCTATTTCATTGCATGCTGTGACCTCCCTCCTTGATCAATGGCTTTTTCACATCAAAACTAGCATCCTTTCTTCCTGATTACCATTCTTCTCCTCTATCCCTTTCCCTGTCCACAACTTCCTTTTTTCCCCCCCTTTTCAGCCTCACTGAATTGGATTTATCCAAATGATCCACAACACCTCACAAGCTCTAGAAATATTCTAAACTGGTTTTTCTCCCTGGAGCTGTGCACAAGAGAAATACCCTGAAAGTAAAAAATACGCTGTTATGAATTTGGCTGATAAAAATCTCACACTTGGCAAAAGAATGAGAAATGGCCATGAAGGGTGACGCGTTAATCTCACTGGAAGGTGGTAATGCCAAAATTCCTGGCATTTCAGCTGGGACTGGGATCTTACTGACTTCCTCAGTGATGTGTATGGCATCAGTGGGAACTGCTGAGCACTTTCCCTGGCAAAGTAACACTCCTTGCTGGCCCCAGAGTGCACAACTCCACTGCGTTGCACTGCTCGTCTCTCGTGCAGATGCCACACACCCCCCCAGCTGTTGGAAACCCAAACCAACAAATCCTAAAAGTTTGCAGGTTAGAAGCTGGGTCTGTGCTGGGCTGCCCAAGTGCACACTGAACCTGAGCTGAGTACTCCCACGTGCACATATCTAGCACGAGCATGATGCTAGTTTGTACACTTCACTGGCGTGGTTTTCCTCCTCAGATTAGAAACCGAAAAGATGAGTGAAATTATGACTGTTGTTTTCGTTGGGTGAATAATTACTCCACAGTCAAGTAATTTTATCAGGTATTTTATCAGGGAGAAGAACTGGTTTCAGAAAACTGTCATTAACTTGAGCAATTAGAATTTTTCAATTCCATGACGAACGCGTATTTATCAGGACTGAGTGAGCGAGAGGCAGGGCAGGGTCCATCACAGCAGTGCTTGATCTCAGCCGTGCAGAATGAGAGGGAGGAGTTCCAGCTACACAGGGGAGGCTCCCTGGTACAGAATCGCTGGTCTCATGCTGCGGGGGGGGCACTGCCCAGCAAGTTTAGTTTTGATTCACACTTTACTATCGAAAAAAATCTTTCAAAAACTCCATTTGAACTTCCTCAGAAGAATGTTTATTTCAGAAACATCGCCTTCCAGGCATCAGAGCTATAACACAATTTATTCTCAACAGCCTAAGTGTTAAACCAGCCATTCTTGGGATGTAGCTGTTCCTACATGAAGCCCCCCAATGCACCTTTTCATAAATTTCCCTCTCTGTATTTACAAAACTTCCCTTAACAAGTGTTATCTGTTACACCAGAAAATCATTCATATTTATTCTTTTAGTAGTCAGAAAAACTTCACTGATATCGCTACTACAGCTCCATTTTTTTGACAGTGTCCAACTGGAGAGTCAGGAAATGCACCAAAATCTATCAAGAATGACTCATGCGTAGATAATACACCACGTGAAAGAATTTCCATAATAAAGGTGTGTACATTACAGTAGCCTTGAGATAGGGCTGGCTTCTTCCAAAACAAGTTCTTCTGGTTTTATGTGACTATTTAATGCTCTTCTGTGCTGAAGAAAATAACTCTTGTTCTCACTCTGTACTATGAAACCAGTATAGCAGGAGGCACCACGGGCTGGTGAACGGATCAGGAGACAGGAGATGTCTCTTGTATCTGTTTGAAATCTTCAGGGCCATTCCAACTCCCACTTCCCCTTCTGTGAAGTGTTACAGCTACTATTAATTTTGCTACTTATATGAGCAGATTTTCTTAAACTGAAATACGCTTTCTTCAAAGTATGAGATGTCTTTAGCAGAAAAGTCATAACTATTAGGAGAGCAAAGTCATTATTATGTCTGCGAAAAAGCTTCTGGGCAGTGTCACTGAATGCAAATACTTGCATTTTGTTCATCTGTTTTAAATGTTAATGCTCTCTACATATCATCCAGAAGGAATACATATATACACATATATACATCCCTTTCAGAGAGGGCAGCCTCTCTAAAAAAATACTGACAGAGGGTATGTGTTGCTTTTCACTTGCCCCAAAAGGTTCTGCAGTGTTCAATGGCTTGCAGACATAAAGCCACTTTCACTCATCCTGAAAAACAGCTCTGTCTAAGGTAAAGTCAGAACCACAGCACTGGACAATAAGATTTCTAGGTGAGGGAATGACTAAGTTTATCCCCTTCAAACTACCCATATGTATTTTTAAAGCAGGGGTGTTACCAGCAAAGTACAGTTTATTGTCAAGTGAGACCAAGCATGCAGCAGATGCTGGCAGTCCCTGTGCATCCAAATCGCTTCTACTTCCCTTTTTTTATCATGGAATTGTGAATTGTGCTTTTTTTGGGTTGTAATTAAAGGGTAGAACAGATGGTGAGGACTTGAAGAGCTACATCCATTAAATTAACGTCGAGAACATCTCCACGTTATAATTTAATATAATGGGATTTTACTTGAGTGAAATAAAACTCCAGTCTAGTGCTTGGGAATGTTTACTATATGAGAAGCTTCACTGTTGAAAAGATTTCACTGAGTCATGCTATGACTCTCTGCCAAATACCAATCATATGACCAACCCAGCTAGAAAAGGGTGTTTCTTCATGCCAGTATAGTTCACATGCCACCCGACAGGGAATCTTTTTTCGACTATCCACCTGTGGATTTTATGTGACATGAAAGGGGGACGATGTAATCTGACTGCCTGTGTTTAAAAGAGGAGTAGATATTCAGAAGCAGAAGCTTGCCTGCCCGGTATTAAGACTGGTGCAACAAGAGGGGTCGGGTTTGACGTGCTTTCAGAGGTAGGTTTAAGGCAGACAATCCAAACCAAACATTGATACTGCCAAAAATCAGTGAGTGTTTTGCTAATCCCAGGAATCAAGATGCTACTCTTGAGATCTCTGAAGCTCAGAGAGCAAACTGTCTCATTTCTGTTGAGACAGGGTTTTTAACTACTTAGAGTTAAGACAGAAAAAGAAAATCCAAAAGTAGGTGAATGAATTTTATAAGCAGCAGTGGACACTGTTAGGTTTTCTTAAATCTCAGAAAATATTTATACTTCACTGTAAATATTTGAGCGAGACCTGTCTAAGCTACACTTTGGGAATCCTCTGTTTCCTTACTGAAATGTTTTTATCTGTGGAAAGCTACAGCAAATGCCTTGTGCTGGTGATTCTTTACTCAGCAAGCTCCAGCTCTAGATACATAACACCCTCTCCCACACAGCTCCACCATGGCTTGCAATCAATACATTGTCTCCTGCATACAAAGGCTATTCCTCTGATAATCAGGCACTGGGGCAGGGATGAAATCATCAGGGAAAATAGTACTAGAAAGAGCACAAAGGCTCACAATGGGCCCAAGTGTCTCTGCTGCAACCCTTACTGCAGCTAAAATACACTACAGATTAACTTGCCTCGGTGACTACTGAGTAAGAAAGTTAAAGGGATGAGCACACACAGCACAGAAAGTTTAAATTACACTTCCCCGCAGTGTGAAATCACTGTCACACTGTGTGGGAATAATTGAGAGGTCACAGGGGATTATGTGAGCATTTATGTTTCATTCTGGCTTAAGTGATATCAACCAAATTGTTTCCGTCTTCAGTAAGGCTGCATTTGCTTCTAGGCCTTGGAAGAACAATACATTTATTAACTGCGCATATTTATCTGTCACAGAGATCTCAGGCTTTCAAATGTTCAGCGTTCAACTCCTGAACATACTGAATCTTCTCTACCTGGTGTAAGGAAACGAAAAACAGGATGGTTAATGGTTTCAGAGCACAACACACCCCACCTCCCTCAGAGCAAGGCAGAACATCGCTGTAATGGCAGCAGGTTTTGCCAGGGAACCTGGTATGTGGTGCTCAAGTCTTCGCCCACCCCTGCATGAGATGTGTCACTCCCTTTTCCCTGTTTTCCTTTGTCTTCCCTGTACATCCCCTGTAGCTGAGGAATGGCTCCTGCACTGCCTGTTTCTCACTTTTCTACTCTAATTATTAGCTTGTCCTTGCTTCCCTTCAAAAGGCAGGGACTTCTGGTTTGGAGAAACATTCACATCATTGAAGTAAAGCCTCTGGTTTTACTAAGCAGTCTCTCCTTTGGATTCACACTGCAGCAGAACACATTCCATGAGGTAATTACTAGCTGTATTCAGGGGACTCTAGGGAAGATTCGAGAGCTGAATTTTGAGAGGATGGTTGTATATCTGATGTAATTTTGTCTCATCACAGCCTGCGTAAGCTCCCCATGCAACAGAACAAAGGAAAGAATTAACCAGTGACTCCAAAATACTCACACTAGGAAAATGACTGTTTTCTTTCCAACAGCTGGAGCAACTGTTCCTCCATTAGATCTAAAGAACACTGTTCATCAGAGGTGCAAAAAGTACAGCTTTTACCATCGGTAACACGCCACAACCAACTAGAAAGGAAATCTGTTTGAAGCCCTTCAAAGTGTAGATAAGGTCCTCTGTCTGACACACTCCCTAAAAATCAGGCTTTTCACTTGGACAACACACTTCTGCCGTCAAGCAACTGTGACCCTGGTGGTTCTTAAACATTTATCCACACGGGCAATAAAAATACTTAGCGATTTTGATGTTAGTTCCTCTGCAGAAAATAATTAAAACCAACTGGGTAGAAAGGGGTGGCAAAGAGCAGAGCTCCCAGAGCTGCTCGGTTGGTGTGGCTGTGTAAAGCCTCTTGCCCAGCCCGTGGTGGGCGATGCTGAGACCTGGAAGTGCCTTCCCAGAATCACTGAGCGCAAAGACGGTTCTGCACTGGGTGGTTGTTTCCATCTTCCTCACGGAAGTGCCTTTTTCCCTCCCAGTTTTCTCCCAGCAAGGAGGTTCCTGCCTGTGTTCGGATCTCCCCTTTCCACGGTGTTCTCTTTGCAGGCTCTGGCTGGAGGCACACAGCACATAGGCAGAGAACTACTGATTTCCCAGGGCCAAGGCATTTAACAGCAGAGATTAGCTGATTATCTGGTCTCCTCTAACCACCCTTTTAAACCTGATAATTGCTTTTACCTGAACACACTGAGCACATTTCTAAAATAATTTAAATACCGGTCTTTTACAGGCAAAGTGCCACATGTTATTACCAACTCCAGAACAGCATTTTCCATCAGTAGCTCTCAGTGGCCTTTGCAAAGTCAGTTCACAGATGGGGAATCTGACATGTTCAGCAACGAGTTTATTTACCCCAAACCATCTCAGCCAGCAGCACAACAAGGAAGGAACCTGATCCAGACAGCCAGGACAGTGTCAGATCCAGCTGGCCATTTAAAATGGAAAATATTTCGTTATTTATCCTGGGAGGATTTGCTAGCTCAGCCTCCCTTTCACACCTTTTTTTTTTTTTTTGAGCCTCATAGGCACTCTTATTCCTTCTGGGACCTTCAAGGCACGCTCTTCCTTCTCCTCAGCTGGGATGCAGCGAATGAAATCTGCTTTTCTGAGCTCTAACCGCGAGCCCACGCAAGCTTTTTCTGGAGTTGGTGACTTTAAGCCCCCAGTTCCCTACTTACCCCAAGCCCTCAAAATAAATTTTTAGATGGGATTATGTGGGAAAACAACGCATTAAGAGAGGAAGAGGTTTTAAAAATAGCCTAGCAGCTAAACGTGGATGTAATCTCCCCTAATTCCCCCAGTATCTGAGCACAGGGCGTGGGGCTGGACTAGCCTGGTGTTGGTAAATTCGAGCCACGTGCAGGACACACACCTTACAAATAGTAACAGCTGGCAGCAAACCACAGGCCAGAGAGCAAAAAGGAAAGGGCAGCACTACCCTAGTGCTTCAGTTTAATCAACAGTGGAAGGATAAAGAGGAAGAAATTAGGATGTGCCCAAATCATCCTAATTTTGATGGTGTGACTTTTAGTTGCCACGAGACGTTTTACAAAACGGTTCCTATTTCAAGATTTTGTGTTGTAATTGCTGAATTTAAGTACTTATCGTGCTATAAAGCCCCCAGAATAAAAGAAATATTTATTTGAAATGTAACAATAGGGCTCTTTATTTTTTAACATTGTTTATTTTTGTCACATTCCAGGCTTTTCATAGCTTTTTACTGTGTCCTACTATTTGGGTGTTTGTACTTTTTTTTTCCTAGCAACATCAGTGACCACCTGGAAAATGCACAGGGGAAAGCTGATGAAAGATTTTAAATATGTGACAATAAACAGGAAACGTGATTTCAATAAGAATTGGAATTTGCATCCTAATTCCTGTGATCAACAAAGACTCAGTGGACTTCACAACTCATTAACTCTTCCAGTTTCCTTCTTGCACAAGCTTTGCTGCTCAGCAACATTCTTTAAATACTTTACAGGCACCTCGTGATACCGGATTATGTCATGATCAAGCAGAAATTGCTTCTCCCAAACAATCCAGGATGGAGAAGAGAGCCCCAACATCGCTTTCCAACAACCCATTTTCTGTATCCCCCAAACTCCTTCCGGTTTCAGTTAAACATGTGGAACGCCAGTTTAACTCACCTCCACTAAGCATTTTTCTAGTTCCAGCTTCTTTTGCCGCCTCTGCAGGTAAATTATCCTCAGTCACAATCCTGACTCACGCTGTTACTTGGCTGTTGCTGTGTAACTGCTCATCTTGCTCAGACCCACCATCAATTGGGGCTGGAAACAGAAAACACCAAGAGAACTATAAAACACCTATTAATTTTCTGTTAGGTTTTTTTGTTTGTTCGTTTGTTCGCAATTTATGTTCTGTGAGTCGATCTCCCTCCCAGAAACGCACGTTTTCCCTCATCTCACCTTACTGTGCAGATTCCTGCCGCGTTATCTGTGTGTACTGATCCCCGTAACACGCCGTTAATTCACAGCGCACTCCCCTGTTTTAGGCATGGATACTGGAGTAACATAATTAACACGGCACTGCAGTGTCAGAGCTATGCAATTACTTTTTGTTTTCTTTTTTTTCTTTTTCTTTAGATACCGAACGGGCCCAAGTCACCGTAGGGGTGTCAGCCGGTGAAGCCAAGCCTGTGGCCCCACGTCCCGGGTGAAGCTGCCCCTCTTTTCCCTGTGTCCCTCCCCAGGCCGCTGTCTCAGTGGTGCCACAGCATCTCCGGGAGGCTGTTTTGCAGGAAAAGGATCCGAGCTCAAAATCCCCATCTTTGGTCAGGGTATTTTAGTCCAGATCAGGCCCTTGACCGGGTTCACTGCACGACCCCCCGCCGCCGTGCAATTAGGCCAGCACAGCCTAGGGAAAGATGTGGGGCTGCAAACAACCAACACGACTTTGGGCTGCATCAGCCAGAGCTGCTGCCAAAAGAAACACTGAATCAAGCTGTACCAAATATTTGTTTTGAAACAACGGTGAAATATAGTTTCAGAACGCTTGTAGATGAAGTGTGTTTATATGGGATAAAAGGCTACAGCCAAAGCTAAATCTGGCTCCTAATTATACAGAATAAACAGACGCAAAATTAGACTACGGAGCCTAAATAGGTAATTTCACTGTGCATATTTAAATGCTAGCTATTTAACAACAAAAAAAATTAAATGAGTATTTTAAATCCCTAGACTACAGCCTCTCACCAGTGTTTAGGAGTAAAGGGGATTCCTGGGCAATGCTGGACCCCTTGCTTGAGCATCTCCTCGCAGCACTGTAAAAGTCCACCAAGAGTAGCTTTTGGCTAAAATGTCCCTTCTCACTTTTTCACATCAGCTTTATTTTTGTTAATGATGCTGGGGCTGGAAAACTTAAGAAACAGCTGTAGTTGAGAAACCATACCTGTAAAAATGTGTTGTTTAAAGTTTAGCATGTAAGAAAATACCTTTTGTTCCATCTATACGTAATGTTTTTCATCTGGCAACTGTTTTCCCTTTAAATGATAAAACATTAAAACCTGAACTAAAAATAATCCTGTTGACTGTTCCAGTTCAGGAAATTTCTATGAGCCAAGTTTTGTTGTTTTTTTCACTGGCTGTTATTCCAAGTTAAGTCAGCGCAGCAATTGCTGACTCCACAATCACAACTGCTTTTGTACAGTCTTCATTTACTTTCTTTTTTATATTTGGAAACTATGACAAAACATCAGCTGGAACACTCAGTCCAGTGTTTTCTTAACTTACCTGGAATAAAACAGCAGATGATCATCTGCAAGAGAAATATTCTGTAACAATGCACAGCCCTCTAAAGGATGTCTCAAATCCCTACCTGGCAGATCCTTTAAGTGAGGACGTTTCTGATGCTGATGTTTAAAATCGCCAGTGGGTTGTAATTACAATAACAATTTCATGCAGCAATAAATATTTGAGGAAGAGCAGTTCTCACCTTCCCAAATCCTTGACCATTCTGACAGGCCCTAAAACCAGCACTTCTCACCTTTTAGTAGTTCTACATCTTATTTGTTCCCTCTGTGCTTTGAAGGAGAATTTAATTCTGTTTCTTGCAAGAACTTGGCTTTCAGCTCTGGTAAGAATCCAACAGCAAAGGGTGAAATGATCTTTTAAGTTATAGTAAAGAATATTTTCTCTTAAGACGAAATCTGCTATTTAACAACTCGGAGAGCCATATCCCTCACGGGTAGTTCCAAGGATAATGGCAATTCTGCACACTAAAAACGGAGTTTGTCAGCAAAGGACACAACGGGCAGCTTTCCTTTGCGGCAAAAAAAAAAAAAAATCCCGAGG
>VZRE01014677.1:130324-182843 GCA_013396775.1 Cephalopterus ornatus
GGTGTCTCTCTGAGGGGAGCGGGGCTTTGTTCGTGCCGCCTCGCCCCGGCGCCGACGGCTGGGGGCGTGTGAGGATAAAAGTTGGAGCGGTGTCTGCGAGCGAGGGCGCCCCGGGAATGTCCCCGGGAATGCCCCGGGAGGGGGACGGGCCGTCGGGATGCCGCCGTGGGGTCCCGGCGCTTCCAGGTGTCCGTGGGCACCTCCCGCCCCGCCGCTATCCAAAGGCCCCGGCTTTTGGGGTAGCTCAGGCGGGATTTGGGAGCGTTCCAGCCCCGCAGCGCGTCTCCCTGAAAAAAATGAAAGTCTTTCGGGGGCTAGGGCTCCCAGAAAGCGAAGCGCGGACAAACCGAAGTGCCCTTTTGGTTTGCAGGCAGCAGAAGCCAGAGTTCCCCGGCGGTGTTTTTTAGGCGCGTGCTGCCTGCCCTCTCTCAAAGTTGCGTGAGGAATCTTTTGTGTAACGCGTGCGAACTCCTAAAGGAGCGGTTGTTAGTTGGGCTCTTTTTAAATGTTAATGGCCGGGCCGCCGCCTCGGGAATAAATTGTTTCCAGTCTGACACGTAAACGCGCTTAGGGAGCGTGGAGGAGGGTGGGGGTTCCTCTGTGGGGTTTACGGTGTGTCCGGGGCTTTTCTCTGCGCTGGAGCTGCTCGGGAGCAGCTGGAGGTGAGTCAGCTTTGATAGCGTCTCTTTTTTTAGCATAAGCGATGTTATCCCAGGCCCTGAAAACACATCAGTAAACAGTTGACGTGTGTATTGTAGTTGCACGTAAGGCTACAGCAGGAAAAGCCCCGGTTTGTGGATTTCCAAGAAGTAGGAGTTTTTTTGGGACGTGGAGCCCTCCCCTGCTGTTGTGTGCGAGTGTTGGTGTTTGTTAAGAGGGTGTTTCTTGATTCCTGTTCAAATCAAAACAGGATATTCAGACTTTTTATTGTGTTTGGTTACACAGATGACATGAACCAGTGATTTTTTTCGGGCTGAGTGACTAAGTAATTTTTCAAGATTGCAATCAGATGTGGGTTTTATGCCCTTATAATCCTAGAATGACTGGTTTAATAATTTTGCAGTTAAGGCTGGAGAGAAGACTTTAAAGCTGTGGAAAAGTATAACCAAGTAAACACAGAGTAAATCAAATTTACTTTTCATATATATGACACCCCAAAACTTATGTAGCTTTTTCATGTCAGTTTTTGTTTTACCCTGCTCTTTCCTAGTTATGTATTTGTTTAGCCTCATGTTACTTGTACTTCACACCGAAACAACAGATCGTGTGCTGTGAACTCTGATTCACATCATCAGATATAAACTGCTTTCAGATACTGTGATTGTCAGGAGCAGTGAGGAGAGAACAGTTCAGCAGATTCTGTAGCTCCTCTAATTTGTTTGACTAAACCGAAAGGAAAAAAAACAACCCCAGTTTTATTTTTTTTTTTTTTCTGATAAAAAGGGATTACAAATACCACACTTTCCTGAGGTGTTTAAGACCTCCAGGTCCCGTTCGCAGTCCTTGCCAGACCCTTTCGGCAGTTAGCCTCTGTGACAGTAGGGTGCACGTGTGCTTTAAAGTTGATTTAACCCCCAGAGCCGTGTTCCAGATGCATGTGTGAGGCCAGTGCTCAGGCACTGCTGCTGGCAGACAGCCCGGCTGTCACGGAGGAGGGAGTCCTGTTCCTGCTTTCCCTGACCAAAATAGTAGGTGGTTTATGCTGTTGATCCTGAGCTGTCTGAACTGCCTGTGCTCGGAGAGCAGGGATGTAAACACGGAGTTCAGAGGGGCTCTGGGGCAGCACCAGGGCTCAGCATCTGTGGACACGTAAGATGTATCCCAGGTGAGGCAGCGCCGGTGCAGGAGTGTGTCCTGGCTGTGCTTTTGTCAGCTCTCAATAAATCTGCATTTGCACTTTGACATTTAGTTAAGATTTGTCCTTAAGATGGTCTGCAGAGCTTTTTGTGGCAGCTTGTTCATAAGTTACTGCATTTTCCTTATTCTTGCATAACTGGAGGTAGAATACTGAGGGGGTTTGATCAGGCAAGTTGTTTGGGACTCGCTGATTTATGTTGTTCAGGGTCTCATGTGATGCTTAAGCAGAAACCCTGACACACAGAAGGCTGGGCAGAGGGGAGTATTTGAATCCTGTTCTTTGGCTGCAGTACATATTTCTGTCTGCTCCTAGTTTATGAGGCTTTCAGTAAGTAACATGCTTTAGGATTAAGGAACTAAAAATAATTTCAAATGCTCCTGTGATTGCTGTAGAGATAAACACATTGTGAACTGGGAGCAGTGCACAGGTTTTCCCCTTGCTCCCTTTTGAAGCAATCAGCTTGCCAGTCAAAATAGGCTTCTACCAAATTTAGCCACCTCACACGCACAGATCTGGGAATGCAGGAAAAGCTCCACTGACAGTCCCTTGTGCTGAGTCCCAGCAAGAGAGTTCTCTGTGTGAGTGTCACTGCCTGGATCTCAGTGTGTTCTGTGTGTCACTGCCTGAATCTCAGCTCCTGGCTCTGGCTGCAGCTTGTTCTCTTCATGGTGGCAGCCAGCAGCAATTGCTCTTTCATAGTTCACTATGCAGCTCTGTAAATCCCAGCTGTCCGTGGTGCTTTAAGTTATTTTCCAGTTAATCCTTTGCTCCCTGAACACTTAATCACACCTGTTGGGCTCTTGGAGTGTTCTCAGAGTAAAACATGAGGAAACTTTTATGTGCATTGCCTTGTAGGTTTGTCTTTCAGAGTGTCGATAATCTGCATGTAATGCTTTGTGTATTCTCTGATTTGGAATGAGAAAATATTTACAGAATGTGGATATTGCTGTTAAATTATACTTGCAGGTGGAAGTGTTTCATATATATAAGACTTGTCATTCTGTGTTTGTGATTTTTAGGTTGCAAGAGGACCCTCCTGTGGGTGTCAGTGGTGCACCATCTGAGAATAATATAATGCAATGGAATGCTGTTATATTTGGGTAAGACTTTTTGGTCACTAGGAAATTCTATACCAGAGGGCTAGATATAATTATCTGCTGTTTGTTTTTACAATTATTCTCTTTTTTTCCTGTACATAAAGTCATCAAACTTAGAAGAATGAGTAAGGGTGCTGTTGTGATAACAGTCTGTTTTCAGGAATAAAGCAGAATGCGTAAGGAAGAAAAACTTCAAATTTTAAATTTGTTCAGCTTTTTATGTTGAATAAAGCTTGCATATGGCTTAATGAAGGGGTTAGACTGTGTGGGAGTTGGGTTATGAAAAATCAGGATTCCTCTTTAAAGTACATAAGTGCCACATGTTCCAGGCCGTTAAATCCAGATGTATTGGCAGTGATTGGATTGATTCCCAGTGGGACGAGGTACAGGTTCTGTCTGGGAAGCTACGTTATATATCCTACAGAAGAGGAGCTGGCTTAGTATCCTTTCATAAAACTGCAGTATTCTTGCTAGTAGTCTGCTCATTAATTCAATCCAGTCACATAATGGCACGTGTATTGTTTGGGGTGATGATAAAGTTGATATCCCAAATAGCAGAGTGACTGTGGAGGAGTGTCTAGGATACAACAAAGCTCTCAGAGATTGCTTCTGCATGCTTCTCTAAATATTTAGATTATTGCCTCTACCCATATCTTGGAGAGGATGAAGAGGTTATAATTTATTGAGTTTATTTATTGCCTGTTGTGGAAGTAGGTTATGATCACTTTTAACTGGAGTTTCTTTTCAAAACCTTTCAGGCCAGAAGGGACACCTTTTGAAGATGGTAAGCCACGAACTTTTGTGTCCTTTGTCGTTCTTATAAATATTGCCAGTATTAACATGGTTCTGGTTTGGAAAAATAATGGATGTTATTTGTGTATAATTTGAAACAAACCAAGCAAATGAAGGTTTGTTGGCCATAAAAATACACATCTTGATCTCAGCAGTGTCTTGTCACAGTGGCTGATGGTTAGTTAGGAAGCTATGAAGCAGTGCTGCTATCAAGCCTTGTTTATACATGTGCACCAGAGCTTTTAGCAGGGGATATTGGCCTGATGCTGCCAGATGTGTTTTCACATCTCCAGAGCTGAGCTCTGCAAGACTCTGCTTTTCTCGTTTCATCTTCCTAGCATGTTTGATTCATTGCTGTTCTCCTAATGAAGAACAGGTGAAAAACCTTGAATTGTTCTGAATATAGAACTCAGTGAAGGTGAGGGAATCCCAAATTTGTACATAAACATGAAAGTTGGTGTGTAATGAACCTCCCTTAGGCATATGAGGAATAATGAGTTTAATAATTATAGTATTATTGCAGTAATTGGCAGCAGATGGGTTTTTCTCTGTGTTGGGTTGGAGGAGTTACAGTAAATTATTCACTGATCCATAATAAAGGTTTTCAGTGAATCAGTTATGAGCTCCAAAGACTGAGATTGCTGATTATGAAATTCCAGTGTTTTTTTGCTGGCACCACAGTGCCTTCTTAATGAAACGCCTTAAAGTCACCCAAGTCCACGGAACCAGCATGTTGGGTCACGGAAAAAGGGGAGGGCAGTGGGATAATGTTGGCTTTAGCTGCCTTTGCCATGCACACAGTGAGTCTCCCACCTTCTGCCCAGCTGCTGATGCTGGGCTTGTTACTCTTAAATTTCATTATCACTTGAAATACATGAAAAGAAATCAGACTCAGTGTTGTTTGTTTATATAATGGTGAGAAGAAATATTGATCACAGGGCAAATAAATTAATGTCTTGTCTGTGTTCCTGGAAATGTTCTTTCGTTGTTAGTTATCTGATTGTTCTTATCTTTGTTTGGACAGGTACTTTTAAACTAGTGATAGAATTCTCTGAAGAATATCCAAATAAACCTCCAACTGTTAGGTTTCTGTCAAAAATGTTCCATCCAAATGGTGAGTGAACCATCTTTATTTAGCTGTAATACCCATTAAATATTATGGTGTGGTCATGTATTCTCCAAACCTTCAGAATGCTTAACAGCTCTTCATTTCTCTTCATTGCCATCTCCTAAGTAGATGTCTAGGACAGCAACTGCTTGATGAAAAATTAAGAGTTATGATGCTATTAAGAAGCAGCTATCTGCCGTTTTCTAATCAATATGTACCCTCAGTAGCAGAGCCTGTGAGTGTTTTCAGCAGCAACTGCACTTAGGTTGGTTTCAAGAGGCAATTCTGGCTGCAGCTTCCTGCCCCTTCCGCTTAACAGCAGTTGTGTCTGTGCAGCCACGTCGTGACTGCAGGGACCTGATGGAGCCGAATGTTATTTATTTCTGCTGGGCAAGATTTCCAGTCCCTGCTTTTGTGCTGTGCCCTGGACCAAGCTGGACTAGCAAAGGGAGAACATGAGGGTGCTCAGTCACAGAGGAGGCAGCTGACCTGAGCTCGGCGATGAGGGCAGCTCTGTGAGGGTGTGCACTGTGGTTCCTCCCCAGTACTTGATAGGTTTGGCTCAGTTTTTCCTGCCTGCATTCAGATTTTATTGAGGAAAAACCCGAACCCTGCCTCTTGCCCCTGTGTGGCAACAATACATCACGTCCTGTGTCTCTGCTGGGGGCTGGTGCTTGGTTGAGTTTTATTGGCACGAACACCTGGAGCACAAGGGTGTAGGACTCAGAGTGGTGAGTCTCAGGGTCACACAGGCTCCATTAATCCAGACAGAAGCAGGATTTCAGGCACACTTTCCCATATTTTCTGTTGTCTGCCTTGGTGCATCTCACAGTGAGTGCAGAGATGTGAAAACACGGCAGGAACTCCCCCATCCAGCGTGTGATGGCCTGAGTGGGTTCCACTCCTCAGTAAATGCCTTGCTGCTCCCTGGGAGGCCTCTCTGTGTGACAGTATGGATCAGTCACACTGGAGGAGCAGCAAACCCAGCCTGCCCATTCCTGTGCTAAAGCCGAAATCTTCAGACCTTCCTTCTTTTCCTCTTAAGTGTTCTGTTAATTTCAGTAATAAATCTTCAAAGCACAACATGTCAAGCTACAGAGGCTTGTGAGACATAACTGCTGTCCTCTTTCCTGAAGCATTAATTTGAGCACAGGCTGCTTTGGAACAATAACTCTGCCTTGAAGAGTATGTAATGAACCATAAATCTGACAGGTTCTAAATGCTCTCTGTTGTGTTTACAGTGTATGCGGATGGCAGCATATGTTTAGATATTCTTCAGAACCGCTGGAGTCCAACGTACGATGTTTCCTCTATTTTAACTTCAATTCAGGTAACTCTGCATCTGTTTTACCAAACAGTGATGTTGTTGCGTGTCTTTATTCCAGAATGCCCAGCTCAGTGATGGGGATAGCCAGGTATCTGTATCAAGGGGAACTTCAAACCCTTGTGAGCTAAGCGGTAGCTTTTTAGATCAAATAAAGGCAGAGGTGCTGACCTACATAATTACTGATCCTGAGCTACAAAACTGCCATTATATGTTTTTGTACAGGAAAGCAGTTACTGGTTTGGGTTCATTTTTAACTGTTTTTAGCCAAGATAGGCCATCAGCTGCAGAAATTTGGCTAGTGCTTCAAACATGAACCTTTATCATGAAGCTCTGGCCTTTGAAGTCCTCAAAGGGACAATACTGCTGGAACCTCCTACTTGGAATAAGTGCAAATGGCCTGGCACAGCAGAGAAGCACATTTCCTTTTCTCCTCTGTGATTGTTTGTATTGTTCTACAGTGGACTTTTGTAGGAGACATCTTAAGCCCGTCTTCAGTCCTGAATGACAATAGTTGTGTAGTTATCAAATAGTCAGCTGCATAGTGCTGACTGGCACAAAGGACCCTGTCCCTCTTAGGCTTGTGAAACTACAAGTGTGTGCAGCACTAATGCTTAAGCAGGGTATAATTTGAGGTTCAGCAATGTAATTAGGGGTGCCTGACCCTGAGTTTAACTAGGTTTTATTCATCTGGCCCTTCTGAGTCATGTCTGCCCTGTGAAACACTTTTGACTTGAAAGTTATAACTTGATTTTCCCTGATTTAAACGTGTTGGTTTGTCTCACATTATGTTTTCCCCTCTTTCCAGTCTCTGCTTGATGAACCCAATCCAAACAGTCCAGCAAACAGTCAGGCAGCACAGCTTTACCAGGAGAACAAACGTGAATATGAGAAAAGAGTTTCAGCTATTGTGGAACAAAGTTGGAATGATTCGTAACAGCTGCTGTGTTACTCTCCATCCTCATCATCCTTATGTACAATTTAACTCTCAGTAGAAAGGCTACCAGAAATTTCAAGTGCCACAGTTCTATGAATTTGCATAAAACCTCATTTGCAAACAAAATTAAGCCCTCCAGTTTAGGAAAGCTAAAAGCTTGTGTATCTCGATTAACGTCCTTTTTATTGCATGGTATGAACTAAGTTATTGCTACATAAATTTGTAATATATCCTGTTTGTATTTTTTTTCCAAGTGTATAATGTTGGTGTGGAGTTTTCATGACAGAATATACACATTTTGTAAATCTGTACTTTTTCAAATATTGAATGCCTTATTTTTGAATTCTTTAGATTTTTAAATTGGAGAAAAGCACTTAACAAAGTTTTTATATATGAATATTTCATGTAAAACTGTTAAATACATAACCTTAGTGCAAGACATTCTGCTCTCACTCTGTATCTGTTTCCAAGGGCTCATTTTCTAGTCCATTTTTCCTTTTGGCCTATGCTGATGATATCATGCACTTTACAAGCAGAAGAGTTACTCCATGATATAACTGTCTCCATGGGATGTCTTTGCTTCTGCACCAGAGCTTAACTTGATTTTGTGTGTCCTCAGTTGTATGAGGAAGAGGTATGAGGAAGAGTTTTGGTAGCTGCCAATTACAAATGGGGAAACAGATGTAACTATTTTGCTAAAAGACCCACTTTAAACCAGCAGGGGAGTTGGAATCACCACCTGGATGAACCAGGCTTGGTGCTAATGTATTCTAATAACTCTTATTTTTCAGGGAGATTATATTTTACCGAGTTGTAAAATGTTGTCATCTGAATCTGTCCTATATTCACACACTGTAATATAGGTTTTGAATACCTTCCAATAATTAAAGAGGTGTCCCATTAGTTTCCCTCGGGGGTGGGGAAAAAATTAATCACCAACAGAAGAAAACATGCCTGCAGATTTAATGGAGTTATTCTTTGAGGCTTGGCTGTGCACTGCCTGGTTGGGTCTTGTGTCTGTATCACAGAGGTTCCACATACTCTTAAACTGCTGGTTTTGAAGAAGTTTGGCTTTGCTTTTGAAGTGTTGATGTGGTGGTAATTTCTTCCTGTATTCTGTAAATCAGGCTGGATGACTACAGTAAAGAATTAGGCCATTTTTTTTCTTCCAGCAGCAAAATTGTATTAAACCCTCAAAGTCCTATACCAAAATACAGCTCAGTGTTGCCTGAAAAGCAGTGGAAGTTTATTTCAGCTAGAAGAGAAAATGTTGTTTATTTGCAACAGTCATGACTAAAAGCCTCAATGCATTGAAACAGGAATATCAATTTACACCTCACACCTTGTGAAGTTCTGTGATTTCTAGGAGCAGCACTGTTAGGTTTGAAACCAGCACTTATAGTATTGTCAAGACTCTTAGGAGCTTGTGGAGTAAAAGTGTTCTAGCTTGGACAGGAATTAGTGTACAAAGGCACAGTAACAGAAGCATCAGTGCTAAGTAATAACTGAACTACGCTCCCATTAAGGCGGTTTGCTTGTCCTGAGTTGGTGAATTTGTGTTTAAAAATTCTTCAATCTATGTCTGATTAACAGAAGCCCCAGATGATCCAATTTGCCTTTTGGCTGTGGTGGAGTTACAGTAACACAGGCAAAGTGCTGCTGCCTGGCCTAAAGCAGCATCGGGGCAAAGAGTTTTGTTCACAAACACAGTGTGGAAAAGCTTCCTGTTTCTAAGAATCAATCGAAGCTTCAAAGGTTATTTTTTTAAAATTTTGCCTCCTGTTTCAGTGTTTTTGTGCCTCTGACGTGTGCACAAGAGTCATTTGAGTCCACGTTAATTTGATTATTCCTGAACAGCCAGTTTGGCCTAGTTACAGATCAATGATGCTCGGAACGTGTTTGTGTGCCTGGGATGGGGGCAGCGGATGTCTGAGGAACATCATTGGAGCAGAAGGAGGTTTAATTAAGGGATCAAGCACTGCAAACTGCCTGAGCTGAGACCCACAATATGCAGGGACTCGTGGGTGTCTGAAGGTGTAGGAGCATCCTCTGCCGAGGGCACAATTTGGAGCCTACACTTAGCACAGTCTCAGTGGAAAATGTCCTGCTCTGTCAGACAAAGGGAATGGTTGTGAATTACTGTGTTCCCAGCGTATGGTGGGGAGAGACATTCCCTTAATTCACATGGTAACACTGTGTGATGGCTGTGGAAGCTGGATATGAGCTTGGAAGGGTGAGATTCCAGGTGGGATGATAACCCCTGGGTAGACACCGACTGGCATTTCTTGAGGTGGGATCCTGGAGCCCCTGGGGGCACGCAGTGTCCCACTGAGAGCTGGGGGGGGGCAAGGACTGGTGACTTCTGCGAGCCCTCCACCAGTACATGAAAAATAATCACAGAGCATAGATCAAAATCTGTTAAAACTTCATAGAGAAAGAATTTGTTACCAGGAGTCCGATGAAATTTAAGAACCAAAAGGTTCAAGTACATCAGTTCACAAGAGCACAGCCACAGTAAACTTTGTGGCACAGTTACCTTGCTAAACAGTGCACTGGGATGCTGGATTTTTTTAATTAATCGATTAGGAGATACACTAAGCTTGCTAGGAAGGTGGGATTAATTAAGGAAGGACTGACGGGTGCAGGGTTTGGGGTTTATAGCTTCTCACAGGGATTTGGTTCATTGATATTAAACAGCTCATAATCACTTCTTCTCCATGAGATTCCACACAAAGATTGAAAACCACCATGGAGACATCTTTAAATTAGTCACCCCAGAGTTTTTTGTCCTGTATATCCAAGTCACTCACCTGATTTTACAGGTGGACAGATGGAGACCCCCAGATCTGCAGGATTTTAGTGTCCAGAAGCCGCTGGCAGGGCTGTAGGTGTGAGCCACCATTCCTGGGCATTGCCCACCCGGAGCTTCAGGCCCACCTTTGCCTTCAAGTTTATCATAGCAACATTATTCATAAAGAGGCATCAAACACTGCGCTGCTTGTGCTGCTTTCTTCAGATCTCGGTTCCCTGAAGATGTCTCGTCCAAATACAGTCCCAAGCCAAAACTGCGGGACTTGGATCTTCACAAATGTGATTAACTTCACCACTGTGAGTCGTCCCGTTGGGATTCTTCACCGTACTACAGATAAATGTGTGTAATTGCAGAATTGAGGCCTTAGGCTGTGAGAAGTGAAGAAATCACAGCTTGAGGTACTGTATCTGCAGCTTCTTTGTGGGAGGTTTTGTATTAATAGTCAATTAATCTAATGTGTCAAACAAATAAAGCTTTAAATATTTAGAGATTAGGAGGTGCCTAATGAAAAATTTACAGGGAAAAAGGAAGATTCCCTGATCACTACAGCAGCACTGAGTAATTCAAAATAAAATAGGTAGGATAACATAGGTAAATACTTCACATTTAACATGTCATGTCTCTGTAAGAATTTTTGATGTATATAAAAATGCACCAGGAGAGGAAGAGCCTTCTCATCTGGCCAGACTTCCCAACCTGTGTTTTTGTTTGAGCTTTTTGCTGTTTGTGGAAGCTGTCCCAGGCAAATACTACGCCTTTATTTGTTTAGAGTTGTTTTTTGGAAGAGGAAAGCTGTGATCTGCAGGCAAGCTGCTGTAATGTGTGAGTTGGCAAGGCAGGTTCCCCACCTCTCCTTTGGACGGGAGTCTGCGGTGAGTGGCTGGTTGGACTGGGAGTGGGAAACAGGGACCAGACTGTGGGTGAGCGTGTGAGCAAGTATCAGAACAATAATCTGGCCTCCTCTCCCTGATTTTGTTAATCTTTCTAATGGAAGAGCTTCGGGTGAGCCCAGAATTCCTGTGCCATCGTGGTGCCGGTGGCTCACAGATCCTCCCTCAGTGCACCCGACTTCCTTAGAAGGTGTAGTCTGTTACAAACCCTTGGATCCAGCCTTGGGCCGTACAAACACCGTGCAGCCAGAGTGGTGACTGATTTAGGAGGCATTCTTTTTATTTCATTAAAGTTTTTGGGATAAAACCAGTCCAAAACTGGGAGGCCAACGACGAACTGTGTATTACCGCACAAAAATGGACAGTTTTGTTGAACACGAGTCTGCTTCACACTTTTAATATCTGGAAATCTCTTCATATCAAAAGGAGAAAGAGGTGAAGGGGAAAGGAGCTAAATCTAAAGAAAAATAAATATGTAGAATCCAAGAACAAAACCCATTAAGAACCCGATGCTGCTCGGCTGTTGCCGTGCATTCAAAGGACATGAGTCATTTCAGAAAAGAATGTATCTTGGATTATGTGTGTGTACATAGGAGAGGGCTTTTTGAGCTATTTTATAAACCTCAGGTAGTAGTGTTTGAAAATAAATGGGATTTAGAGTGAGGGATTTTCTTCTGCTTAGCATTGTTATTGCACCTCGAGTTCATCTCATGCCCAGCCACCACGAGCAGAGGACAAAAAATAGGCGGAACTTTTTAGACTCTGTGATAATGACTGTAATTAGCATCACAAGCTATGGAAATTGCAATATTCCCTACAGGTTTCTTGTCATTATGCCATGTTTCTGCGCTGAAAATAAGGATTTTTAGACAGGGTGTCTTCTGTGTTTAGCACTGTCCCACTAATGGTAACGTTCCAGCCTCCGTGACTGCGTGAATCCATTCTTAATGCCTGTGTCTGCTGTGGTGTGTGTGAAAGCTGTATCCTGCCAGAAAGCAAACACGCCCCTCCCCAACAGTGGACGTTGTTCAGCATCCAGAATGAAGCCTTTTTCTTTATGATGTATGTGGTCAGAGCACGTAGCGTGGCATTTTCTGAGCTGGTGCGAATGTTACTTAGAAGAAAGTGTGTTTTAAAATCCCAGTATGTGAATGTTTTTAATTGGAAGTTCGGTGGGGTCATAAAATGAATTATTTTTGCCCTTAAACATGTGCCAGGGCCGGGTCAAACTGCTATATGAAGGCAGAGTTGTGGTTTGATGGCACTGATAGGAACTGAGACCTGGCTGCAGAGGCTGCTGGTGCTGAAGGTGGGCAGATTTCCCTGCCCGAGCCTCCACCTGTAGCACAGGGTATTAGAACTGAAAAGATCTTGTGTTTCTTGCCTTGTTTTTCAGTCTGGGGTCATTAACTGCCGTGTCTGATGCATTTCTGAGCTGAATAATTTTGACAGCTGCCAATTTGGTACACATACCACGGGCCGAGCTGGGAGCCACCAGGCTGGGGAGGATTCTGCTCTACCTGGCACAGCAACAACCTCGGGCACAAAGGGGGAACCTAAACATGTGTTCATGAGGGAACTAGTTGGGCAGAGAAAGGTCACCCCAAGCATCTGAGACCCTCAGTGGTTTTTATCCTGGATAAACCTCTGCTTACAGAAATCAGTGAACGCACCCATGTTGTTTTCGAAGCTGTGTTGAACTTTGAACTGCTCTGTCTGGGCGTCAGATTATTAATTACATTGTTCATTATCCTCACCGTTTAGTTATTATTTATGTTTCTGTTCATTTTGAAGCTGATTTGGGTGTGAACAGAAGATTATGTGGGTTCGGGGGTTTGCCTAGAATTCTGACACACACTACAATGTCCAGTAAATGTAAATATTGTTATTTTATTACTTCCCATTAGTGCTATCTTGATGGGAATAGAAGGATTTAGTTCTGAAATATGGTCCTTCACCCAGGCTGAGAGGCAAATTGTCTTCAATGACTGACCAGAGCGGGAAGAAGGCAGAAATGCCATCTCCTCTGAATTAATTATGAACCACACAGCTCTTGCTATTATCTGTTTACACATTATTGGCCTTGTGATGTGCTGGGGAGAGGATTTTCTTTCACTGTCTGGTCCAAACGTACGTTAAGTCCAATTTCATTAAGAAGGCTGCTCGCCTGCCCTGTTGAAAGGGTCATTGTGTTAGTTATTACAGTGTTTTCTTTGTGCTCGCTTCCCCCAAATTCCAGTAACTATTTTGTAGAAAAGTTTGAAACTGAACTTTTGATGCCTGTGAAAGCTGCTTCATTGACTTTATTGACTCCAGAGTCCAAAGTTCTTTATCCACAGAGATCTTTAAAAGGACACTAAAAAGTTTCAGCCAAAGCTTATAGAATTTGGTACTTATAGTTAAGTATTATAGACCCGATGCTGTTCCCATGGAGACCTAAAGGAATTTTTCCATTGAATTAAGTGGTAGCAAAGCATACCCTTTATTAAGTGGGAAAAGGAGTAGACTGGAGAACTCCATTTGTTGTTCCCAGATTTGTTTGTGTGCTTGCTGTGCTGTAGAAAGAAATAAACCCAGGGAAATTTTAGGTCTTTTCATTGTGATTCTTCTGCTTCAAGCTCGGTGTTTGTGGGTAAGGGGGTGTGTGGTTTTCTCCTGGGAGATAACCCAGGAGGCAAAGGCAGAGCTCTCCTTTCACTCCGGAAGTTTGGGATGTCACTCAAGGAGTTATTGAAGACCCTGGTGAGCCCAGCTTCGAGCAGGAATATGCCACGGGCATATGGATAGATCCTGCAGCTCTGGGGTAAGAATTTACAGAAAAAGATAAAACTGAGGCCTCAGATTGTGCAGGATGATGCTAAAAAATGTTTTTGGTTGAAGCTGTGTCATGAAATCCTTGGCTACTGAAGTCAACAGATTTATCATTGATTTAGCTGGAGTGAGGATCTTTTCTATAATGAAGTCCTTTCATTTTGTCTCACTGAGATTTCTCTTGTTCTTTCTTGCTGCCTTATGACACATGCACTCCATCCTTGTCTCAAACAAAGAGAAATTATACTATCATGATTGCCCTTTAAATATTTTCTATTTGAGGACCTACTGAAAAGGCTCCAGAGGCAAATTCTTGGTTTAGAAGCTGCTATTTATGTCCAGACACATCTGAATGTCGTTACGCTTTGAATGTCCCGGATTGCTTGTAGTTTTCTTCGTAGAGATGGATGAGTCTGGAGAGGGAACACATTACTTTAAATTAACTTGAAATAAGCTCTAACCAGCTCAGGGTTCTACTTGTTTTAGCTGGTTCCCTTGATAAAAATCCATAACAAAATAAGTGACACCACAAGGAAAATTCTTATTTATTGGTGTTTTGAAGCAGTGCAGAAAACAGGTTCTCAACCCACGACATTGGATTCTGTTGGCATGTTAGTATTTGAATTGTTGTAGTGTCTCAGACTCCTGGTCGTGGCAAGGAGCCTACATGGGCTCTACACAAACAAATCCAGCATATTGCCTCTCCTATTGCTAATCAATTATCAAACATCATAATAAATCACTAGTTAAGTTTGGAAGTCTATACATTTCATAGAAGCTTAATTACAGAGTCAGGCACACCTGAAGTAGGAAGCCAAACTCTACTCAGTGTGGGCATTTCAGCTCCAAATCCAGGGGACACAATGGAGTTTTCAAAGACCAGGTGATCTCCACCTCTCTTCTTCTGCAGTTCTGCATTTCTAAAAGTATTCTAAAGCACTACAGGTTAAATTGCAAACTGTATTTGCTCACCAAGCAGGTAAGGGTTGTGAGGGTCAACACGAAGAGCAGCCCAGCTCTCAGCTGGCTCTCCAGCTCTGCTGGTGCACAGACACCTGAAAAAGGAGAGACTCAAGGCTCCTGCAATTGCACCTTCCTTGCTGTTTTGTAGGTATTCATGGCACAGCATCCCTGTGTGGGTTAAATTAACAAACACACCATTTTCTAAGATTTTTATTTTATGAGAAACAGATCCTCTGGGTCAATCATGAGACTTTTTGTTTCTGAATTTGTTGCAGCGGGGGCAGGACTCACGGCAATGTCAGCAGGAGCTTAAATGGTCACGTTACAGGTACAGATCATAGAACAGAATCATAGAATCACTGAGGTTGGAAAAGGCCTTTAAGATCATTGAGTCGAACTGTTAAAATCTGCAGGATCTCAAGGGTGGAGCTGCTCAGACATTGGGTGTCTGGTGCAACCCCACTCAGCTCGAATGGAGTATTTCTGCAGCATTTTTGGGGGCGTTTCATCCCTCAGCCTGGCCAAAGAGAGGTCAGGTGTGTGCAGGAGGAGAGCGAGACTCTCTGGTTTTACTTCACTTTGAAGAACACAAAATGCCATCAAGCCCCTGTGTACCGGTTTATCCAGTTTAATTGTCTCACTGCTGACTGCACGCTGGTTCCATTCATTTTTAAAGGACGAAGCAAATATTTCAAACGAATGATCAAAAGAATATTTTACTCTTTTCACATGCCGGGTATGGAGTCCATGAAACATTTATTCAGGAAATGAAGTATTAGGGCCTGACAGATATCTCCAGCATCACTGAATAAGCAGGTTATCTGGAGATTTCTAGTGCAAACAATCCCGTGCTTTGATGAATACACGAGTAATGCCATTACAGGGGGTTGGAAGCAAGATTAGATTGAAGGTACAGTCATTTCAGCAATTATAATAAACTCTGGAAATTAGGTCGGTTACAATGAGAAACACCTTTTATCATCCGTGTGTTTCTTAAGCGAAGAATAACAGAGGGTTTTGCTTTACAGTGTAAATAATAATATTTTTGTTGAGCGGGATGTGATGGAAAGCGATTGATGCCCGGTATCTTAGGGAATTCTGCAGGAGGATCAGTGAAACGTTGCAGTCTTACATGGTCATAGCTTATGTTTGTCCTTGGTTTTGTGTGTGACATTCATCTGGGATGTTGACACTTTATTTTCACTCAGTGTTGTTGTCAAAACGATGCAGCCCCTCTCTGTTAACTGAAGTGTTTAGGAGCTCTGAGACCTCAAATTGTAATTACATTGCCTCAAATGTCAGGTTCTCCAACAGCATATCACTGCTGGTGATAGAAACCTAAGCAGCTTAGGTGATATAAACCTAAGGAGCTTAATAGCTCCACGATGCCATATAATGTGTGGGGAATCTCCCTGCGCAGGGAATCTGATAGGGGAGCTCTGAGTCACGGTGACAGCTTCAACAAGCAGGCAGGCAGGGAAGGCAGGGAGGGCGTGATGAGCTCAGAGGAGGTGAGCTGATGATTTGCTATTTATAGATGCACGAAGAGGCTCAGAGACAGGAACTCCAGGCAGAGCCACTCTTCGCTTCGCTACGAAAATGATTCCTCGTCAGAGCTGCAAGAGGAACACAATTTGTAGCTGGCAGAGTCTCAGGGTGCCCTGATTGTACGAACACGTGGGCATGCCACAGCGGCAGCCTCGGATGAGAGCCTGAAATACAGCACATTTGAGCAATTCACCGCTGGATTTTATCTTTCTGTTCCTCGGTGAGCGAGTTTTGCTTTTCCAGAGAAAGAATGGAATGATGCTGTGTATCCTTTACACCGAGAGCAGTCTCCTCTCAGTATTTTAAACTGAAGGAGGGCCAATTTGGATTAGATATAAAGAAGTGTTTTTTTATGACGAGGGTGGTAAAACACTGGCACCAGAGAGGTGGTGGATCCATGGAAACAGTCAAGACCAGGTTGGACAGGGCTCTGAGCAACCTGATGTAGTTGAAGGTGTCCCTGCTCATTGCAGGGGGTTGGACTAGATGACCTTTAAAAGGTCCCTTCCAACTCGAACAATTCTATATTTATTATAGGATGTCATTCAGGAATTAATTTTATTTACTGGAAGATTTTCTCTCTTGTCAACCAGTTTTGGAAACCAGACTTATAGTTCATAAATCCAGCAGTCTTTCTCTTCATAAGAGGCACTGATGATTACAAAATCCAGTTTTATCTAACTCATCCCCATCACCTTCAATTCAAACCAAAGAGATTGTGTTTGCTTCAGTTATTTGGTAAAAGGGTGTCATGTTTTAGTGATTTCCTAAAACTAAGAGGGGGACTCAGCTCAGAGTTCCAGGTAGAAGCCTCACGATGGAGACCATGGGCTGCAGCTGAAGGCAGCTGTAGGACAGACCTGCCTCCTGCAGCTGGCATGGAACCAGCCCTCTGGGTGGGAATCTTAATATAGGGTTCAGCAATGAAATCAAAGATTGAAAATGTCCCAGTGTGTGCATCCAGAGCTGTCTGTCCAAGGAGATGTGGGGCTGTGGAGGCAGGGACACCTTCCACTAGCCCAGGTTGCTCCAAGCCCTGTCCACCCTGGCCTTGGACACTCCCAGGGATGGGGCAGCCACAGCTTCTCTGGGCAACCTGTGCCAGGGCCTCACTCCCCTCTGACTAAAGAACTTCTTCCTAACATCTAATCTAAATCCTTACTCCTTTAGTTGAAAACTGTTCCCCCTTGTCCTGTCACTACCTGCCAGTATAAAAAAATCCCTCTCCCCTCTCTTTATGAGCCCCCGCTTTAGGCACTGGAAGGTGCTGTAAGGTCTCCCCAGAGCCTTCTCTTGCCCAGGCAGAACACCCCCAACTCTCTCAGCCTGTCTGCATTGGAGAGGTGCTCCAGCCCTCGGAGCATCTTCACAGCCCTCCTCTGGAGTCTCTCTAATAAGATACTTTCTGCCTTTCTGCTGCAAGAAAAAAAACACCTTTTTTTTCCCCCTGAGTGACTGTAGCTCTGCCACTGCTCTGGCTTAGACCCGCCCAAGTCCAGGATCAATGTCACGCCTGTTTCCCAGATGCTGAACCGAGTGCTTAGGGCCCAGCTCAGAGCCTGCACACTGTTAAATCCCGATGAGCTCAGTAAGCACGGAAGGAGCTCATCACCTCCGCGGATCAGGCGGGTAGCGAGGCCAGCGAGGCCCATGTCACATGCTTAAAAAGGTCAGCCCCATATTTACAAAAGCCCATCAGAGTTGAATTGTGCCCTGATTGAGATTATACTGGAAGCAAGCCGTGGCTGTGCTGATGTTGACGCGATTTCCTGAGGAGGTAGGGCTCAGGCATTTATTTCTGATGGCTCTGCAGGGCTCGCAGCCTGATTTGTATTCAGCTGCTGCTTATTGAGGCTGGTCATCGCTCTTGTAAATGGGAGATAGGAAGAATTGCTATACAGAGAAATATTTCCTCTGTTTTAGGGTAGATTTTAACTGTCACCCTCTGACTCCCGATAACCAAAGCCAGAGTGATGTGTCTGGTGTTCTCTACCCTACACTCCCAGTTATTTATTCCCTGATGTGCAGGAAGGAAGGAGACGTGCGCAATCTCCATTCTTGTTACCAGGAATTGTGCACTTAATTCTCTGTGCATTGTACTGAAAATGAACTAGTAAGATGTGTTCTGCATCAGCAAAAAGGCTCCCTTATTCAGCTGGAATGAGAACATGCACGCTTTAACTTGGGAGTAAAGAAAATCGCTGTAAACGATTTCTTTAAACAGAATCTGTTGGGTTTTGCCTTCAATTTTTGCTGAGAGCGAAGATTCTGCAGAGGTTTTTTTCTCCTTTTTTCCTACCCAATTGCTAACCTTGCTGTTGCATGCGTTTCTGCTGCTTCTAGCACTTTTCATTCTGATGGCAGTTTTTCATCTCTTCACTAGCTTATGGCTAAAACAGTCCTTGTAACAGGAATCCCAGTTACTCACTCTCCAGAATCATTATTTCCATTTGTTCCCACTCTGGTCCTGGGCACGGGGCTTCCTCGTGTCTTACCTAGATGGATCTGTCTTCCAAATTCCTATACTTCTTACAAATGTCTTCTCTGCAGGTGTCAACGCCAGGTGACAGCGTGTCCCTGAGACATATTTTAAGTCGTTCTTAGCTAACACGTCGCCTTTACCTGTTAGGACTCATGATTAGGACTGGAATTTTCCCGGTTGGCTACCCAATTAATAAAAATGCATCAGCACACACGTGCATAATTATGGAAATGCCTATAATTCTGTGACTTTGTCTGAAAACCTTGCAGAACGCTTCACAGCAGTGCTGTGAAGTCCCGCTAACCACAGCGCAGGCTCCAAACGAGCCCAGGGATGGGGCGGGTTCTCCTTGCACAGTTACTCAACAAGTCCCTAAAATAACCAGAAGAACACACTCAAATTGGAATCTCCTCACCCACTGTTCTCTGTGTTAGCCACTACCTACATCTGAGGTGTTGTTTCTGCAGCAGAAGATAGAATAGAGAATGATGACTCGGAGGTTTTTGCTGAGGCAAAGTCGTTTGTGTGCCGTGTGACTGTCTAACAGCACAGACCTACGGTACCTTGGGCTTTTAGAATTCCACTTATGGCTGGATCTGAAGGTTCTGGAGCTGACAGACCTCAATTAATGAGAAAAATCACTGAAATTAGAGGAAGAGTAGCTGCTTATCTGCTCCACCCACCCAACAGATGAACACCGTTCCGTACAAGGCTTTTTCCCACGGAGGTGAAGGCAAAAGAACTGCAGTTCTGTGAAGGCAAATGCCGGGGTGCAGCATGAGCACCTTCACACCAACCAAACAGCCACGTGCCAGGGGCAGGACCAATGTTTGGAGCACAGGGCAAGGCGCTGCAGGGGTGGCAGGGAATCCCTCTGCGGCTCCCCACGCTGGCACCTCACCCTGCTGTCCTCACCCACACATCTCCGAGATCATCCGCAGGAGAACGCCACCTGCTACAACTGATCTCTAAATTTCAATCAGCACGAGCAATATCAGTTTTTCCTGGCTTGGTTGGGGCCACATTTGACTAACCCATAATAAGCCACTTTATATGGAAATCAGTGTGGGCGCAGCCCTCGCTCCAGTCGAACTGTGTCAGTTTATGGATTTGTGTTAAGTTCTGCAGCAATACAACTTTATTCTGTGGAAAAGCCCTCAGAGAGTCATCAACCTCCTCTGGCATCAAGGCGTGGAAATGTAAAGTGAAGGCTTAGGACATTTCAACTGTATCAAAGTTATGAATTCTGCCTGAATTCATGAGGCTGTTGTATTATTTAATGCCTCGCTGTATAAAGACTCAGAGGTTTGTTTCAAAATTTATGTTGTCTGCTTCAGGTCTGAGCTTAAAGAGTTTGGAGAGGAACAACCCAGTGCCATTTATTGCAATAATCTGCTGGAGGGAGGTGAGGATGCTGACCTGGATGAAAGGCAGAGGAAATGTGGGCTCTGCAAGCGACTGACAGCAGTGGAAAGCCCCCAGCAGAAAGGAGTAAAGGCAGGTGTGTATTAAGGGCTGTGAAGAGGGGACTTACCTGGTGATGGGAGGAGTGGTACAAACACACTGCCGGCAGGAATCATGAAGCAGCCCATGTCCAGGGAGCCCAGGAGACAAATGACAAAATTAAGGCAGAAGCCAAGTGATGATGTGGGTTCTGAAGGGCTCAGAATTGCCTGGAGATGTTTAATACACCACTTAAATCTGTGTGCACTCAGCCTGTGGGGGAGTAAATGCCTTTCGCTGGCTCTGAGAGCCCGCTCAGCCTTTATTCCTCAAGGGTTAAACTATAAACTGAAGTACCCTTGACTGCAGAGCTCAAGTGAGGGTGGTTTTGAGTATCCAGCAGTCTTACAGGAGCTGGAATGCAGAGTCTCATTCCTGAGTGGTTATGCCCGTGCACAGATCCGAGGCTGTGTCTGCACAGCCCCGCTCACAGCAGCTCCCGGGTTTATGCCGGTCGTAAGCCCTCCAGTATTGATAGGAGGGGTTCCAAGGGTATAAACCTGCACAGAAGTCTCTAAATACTAAATAAAAAAAGCCACTGAAAGTGTCACCACTACGAGGATTTTCTGCTTGCTGGGAGCAGTGCCTCGGCACTCGTGGGCTGTGGAGCTGCTCGAGGAACGAACCACGATGTGATGTGCAGCTCTCGTGTTCCTTCCTGTGGATGAGCCCACACAAACAAAACACTGACCCCAGCTCAGAGCTTCTAAATTCTACCAAAATCCCTTTGGCTGGTGTTTCACACTGGCCAGGCATTGCTGGCAACAGGCACCCAGGGACCAGAGCAGGTACGAGAAGTAACCACATGAAGCCAGGAGAGGATCCCAAGAGCAGATGCCTCCTTTGGCCATTTCCAACCAATTAACACTGCATGAGACCTAGCTCAGGCATCTCAGGTGGGAGATCTTCCTGGGATGCAGGAGCTGGGACAGTGACCTCTCCACACCCATCAGGAGCTAGGGCTGTCCCCAGCCTCAGAGGTCACCCAGGTGACACAGACTCCTTACACCAACACGGCAGGTGACCATGGCTCCACTGTTCTCAGGTGGTTTTGTGACTAACTTCTTTCCTCCTCATGATGGAGAACATGTTGTTGCCTTCTCCTCCCCGGGGATTAGTCACTGACAGGGCTTTTTGTGGCTATTATGCAGCCCCTTCATTGGCAGTGTTGTGTCTCCCATGAAACAGCAAAATGACCTTGAGTCGAACTGTGGATGGGACACAAAGAGCTCTTCCATACAGCACGGTCTGCATCTCTTACCTGCATGAATTAAACACCAAACCAAACCCTTCTGCCTCATGCAGGGGCCAGGGAAGCAAAGCACAGCTGGATTGTGCTTTATGTGTGGTCTGTCACACCTCAGTAAGACACCAATACAGAGGGATCCGTAAAAGCTGACTTTCAGGTTATGTGCAGTGAAAGGATGGTTTTCAGTACCCTCCAGGGTTTACAGTGGGAATTACACACCTAGGCTGGAGGACAGCTGGTTGTGTGACCCTGTTCAACAAACCTTCCACACACACAGGGACCAGTTTTCTTCATTTTGGCTGCCTTGTGGCCTTTTTTTCTCTTTGGTCTGGTGACTCCGTCCTGCAAAGGAAGTGTATTTAGGGAGGTACCTCTATAGTTGCAGCCTTTTCATCATGTTCACTTTCCATTGTACAGGATATTTAGCTGCTGCTGCTGGAATGACTCTACACTTGCTGTACATTACTAATTATTGAACAATTAAAGTAATCTCTTCTTTGCAACCCTGGGGATAAATTTTAGAGTATTAGATTTATTTCCTTTTTTTCAAAACCAGTGTAAAGCTAAATTTTCTGTGTTGCCCCTGGGCTTCATGCTGCAGACTTGGTCAGTCAAGCATGAAAAATCTGGTGAAATAAACCCTAGAGACCAGGTTTTAAATGGGTCTTTCACCATCCAGAACTCTCTTCTGCTCAAAGTGGTTGCCCAAACTCAGTACACAAGGCTTAATAATAATTAATTACTCTAAGCCAGATAATGAAAAAAGTGGTATGGACAGACTCCATGTAAGCATAGCAGTTAAAAGCATTAAATTTGTTTCCTTCTGGTGCAAACCATCAGTAATCAAATTTCCGTTACCCAGTGATGGGTGTGAAGACGCAAGAAAAATACTGAGTCAACAGAATTCCAATTACGGTTCTGTGAGTATCCTGCTTTAAATATGGTGATGTAAGGAGTTGTTTTCCCAAGAGGATGGTCTTCTGATGAGTAAGCGTGGCTCTGAGTATTTCACTGTAGGAAGTATTTGGCAGGAACAAGAGCAGTGAAACAAACCTTTCTCAAGTGCCTCCGAAGAGAGGAGGAAAAGTGGTTTCCTTTGTAGATGAGTCAGTCTTGCTCTGGAATTGCTCTAGAAATCATGGAGGTGCTTAAAAGTATGATGGGACCGTCTCTGAGATGTGATTCTTCATGCTGGGTTTGCAGCACAATACAATTTCTTTCCTTTATTCTGATTTGGAGGTACTGCTCAGCTTTGGGTGGGTGGTTGTGCCAGGTGAAGGAGCCACGAGAACCTACAGAGCACAACCATTCCTCGGGAAAACACGAGCAGCCACCCTTGCAGCTGGGGAGGAGGCAGGTTTGGTCCCAAACATGAGGGAGTCAGGAGAGAGGAGGAGTACTGACTTCACTACAACCTTCATGCCTTTCACAGACACGTAACTTTTCTGGGGTTTTGCCTCAAAACTGTATGTCTTTGCTACACCACACATGAGTTTGAGATGTAATTAGTATTAATAAAGCCCATTATGTAAAATTAGCCATAGACAGGAGATTCTTTAAAAGGTGAAATCATAATAGTCATGATCAGAGTGTCTGTGTTGCTTGGAAACTGAGAGCTGTCCTGGGCTGCTCCTCAATATTTGCCTTTCATTACAGATCTTTCCCTCTGCTTGTGGAAAAGGAGTTTTAAAGGAGAGAAATGACTAAAAAGAAAAGTCTTTCTCTGAGCTTTGGTGCTTTCTGCGGTTGGTTCTTGGGTCTGGCAGGTGAAGGGCCTGTGGAGATGCCTTAGCAACGTTGCCCTGCGAGGAGCAACAGCAGCAGCACAGGGGGACGTAGGGCGGTGTGCTTGTTCGTCTGGGGAGTATTTTTGGGGGGATCCTAATTACTCGTTTTTCCAGTCTGCCTTCAGAAACTTTGGGATTGGTTCCCAATCAGATGTTGTGTCTGCCAACCCACCCGTGTGCTGCAGAGCCTTTGGCCACGGCCCTGCGGACGCGTCCTGCCGCCCCTCCAACAGCTCCGCCACCAGCCTTTAGCTACAGCGTTCACACAAAGCAGCCCCACGCCGCTGAAAAAAAACTGCAGCAAAAGGGCACCAGCTCAAAAATAATCGCACAAGCGGCGTGTTCAGCTAATCAGGAGTTCCGATTGTCTCGGCATTTCTGCTCACAAATCAGTTGTATTTCGGAGGCTGAAGCAGGGAGTCACCACTGGAGCCTGATTACATATTTTAAGTGCTGCCTGATTAGATTAAACTTGGTGCTGTTTATGGCTGATTTTGAGCAAATGGGAAAAATCAGAGATGGGATCCAGGCACTTTAAGCCGATCCAGATCTCAAGAATGAAAAGTTCACAACTCAAACTCAGACCTAGATCCAAGTTTTGTCCTGAGGCCCCCGTCTTCAGAGTAGACTGATTCAAAATCTCGCAAGGAAGGGCTCTGGGTTATTCCCCTGTAGTAAACTTGTATTTGCTTAGAAATAACTGACTTAATTCTTAAGGACTCTGGAGGGCTTGTGTCCTCGGCGCTGAGTTCACCATAACAGAGATAAAGTGCTAAACCACAAAATGGTTTACTTAAACACAGAAATATGTATCAGAAGGTATTTCATCAGTTCCTCCAGTCCAATCCAACATCTCTGCAGGTTAGCACACGTATTCTGTTTCAGCCTTTTGATTAATTGCATGGTACCAAAACCATACGTATTTATAGCTTGCAGAATTAGATAAATTCTCCAGATGTGGCTTCCTTTTAGTTATGCTGAGATGAAATAGAGATCAAAGCCTTTGATCTTTAGCCTGACTGAAACCTGCTGCTGACACAAGTCTAGAAAATGATGCAGTGAGGGGAACTGGCCACTCTCAACTTGCTCCAGAAGTGTCTCAAGCAAAATGTATGGGAAGAAACTTGTGAAGGGTATTTCTATACACACCATTGAGTCTCTGCTCCTCAAAGTAGGAGACAGTTTTCAATGAACCTTTTACTCTTAACAACATATTTAAATAGATTGATTTTCTGTTCCAGCTCAGAAATGATTTAGGACCTTTCAGTGCATGCATATCCTCTATGATACACAGAACTGGCAGGAAATGTCATCATGAGCTAGTTTATAGCCTCAATTAAGGCTATTTCCATTGCTCCAGATGTGTAAAGCAGACTTATAGCCGAGTTCCTGGTACAGTGAACTCCCTGATGCATCCTAGGCTCAGCACTGCCAGCTCAATGATATCTTCTTCATGACCCTTGGAAAAAATGATGAATAGCCAGGGAGCTGCAAATTCAGACTGAATTCTGGCGACACGAACACTTTATACAAGTCTTAGTCAGTTAGGCAGATAGCACAGTCTGAAAACTCTTATCTGGTCCCACAGGCTGTTCCAGCAGCCACAGCTGCAGCGCGGTGCAAAGCGTTGTGTGGCCACTTCTGCCCCTCTCTGCAGCTTCCTGAGCCCCACATCACGGCCATAACCCCACAGCTCCTCAGGTGATATTGCCAAGAGGGTTCTGAGTCCTGTGGCCAAAACTCTCATGAACTGTTTTCTGTAGAAGAAGCTGATACTAAAAAAAAACAAAAAACAAAAAACAAAAAACAAAAAACCCACAACAAAACAAACCCACAAAAAAATCCCCAACCAACCAACAACAAAAAGAACCCTCAAAAACTTTAGGTTCAAGCTCGCCAATGAAAAAAAATCACTCAAGGACACTGCAGTACAGATGACCCATAGGAACCTGGAGAAGGGTTGAAATAGGGAGAAAAGGATGATTAATAATGAAGTGAAATAAAAAGGAGAATGGGCTGCTTACACATCGAATACACTCTGAGTGTGCAACAGAGTCACGAAGGTCAGATGGCTGATGCCTTTTATCAGAGATAGAGGAATCACCCAAGACCAAAGCAACAGTCAGAGGAGGTTTTGAAATTGGCTGGGGCTGACTTAATCCTGCAGTCCTTGAAGAACTGGCTTTAGTAATCTCAGAACTATTAACGGTATCTCCAAACTCATGGATGGGCCGGGGTGATACCAGAAGACTGATGTATTGCCTGTCTTTAAAAGGTGGGAGAGGTGAGAGGAAAAAGAGCAGGAGGATTGAACAGTCAGCTTGCCCTCAAAATCCAGAAAAATGCTGGAGCAAATAGACACATACCTGGAAAATAAGATGAGCAACAGCCAGTACAGATTTGTCAAGAATAAATCCTGTCACGGTGCTCTAAGTTAATTTTAAAGAGTAACAGGCCATGGGGATAGAAGAAAAACAGGAGACATCAAATATATTGACTTCAGTAAGGCTTTTGACACTGATGGTATTTTGCTTTTTGTCCCTTGCAGCATTTCCCTTTCTTTTATAATTCCTTTAAAAAATAATCCAGAGGAAAATAAAAACCTATTATTAACCAATTTAAAAGACTCTTTTAAGTTTAATGGTTCCAAATAAAGTATAAAACAGAGGATAAGCATTAGAATTTGTGAAGGGTGCCAGGGCAAACTTCTCCATACCTCTCGAGAACTCACAAGGGGGCTTAGATCCCCCCTCAGGTGATGAGGACTTACAACCCCTCTTAAGTGATGAGAGGTTTGTGTCTGTCCATCTGGGAATACAAAGAAAGACCTGAGGAATGAGATGTGTTCCCACTGCAGGCTCACTAGGGGAGAGCAAGGTGAAGGTCTCATTTTCCCTGTCCAGCTCAGCCTTGTAGAAACACAGACCACCCTCAGGGACCAGCACCTCCGTGTTCAACCATCTGTTTGGGAGAAAGAAGCTAAGGGAAGGAAATGAAGACGTTATGCTGCATGGGTAATAACATTTGAGCAGCCAAAAGTGTGATATTTTGAACGAAATATATGATATATCTGGGTATGAGGTAGGTGCAGTTGTGCATATGAGAACAAGGATGTTGGACTGTTGGATTATGCCCCTTTACATTTCCCAGAAAACTGAGACGTCTCCCTCCTGCTTCGTTATCTCTGCACGTCAGCGCTGCTGTAAAACACAGCACACACATTTCTTCCCTTAACAGCAAACTTCTGGCCGTGCTTAATTACTGCCGTCACCTTTTATTCTGCTTTGTGATGATTTGATTATTTTACAGGGCAGAAAGATACTCTGCCTTCAGATAGAATGCAAGCTGCAAAATTCCATCTCCCTCTGCCTCTTCCAGAAGTTGCTTGGTCCTGACAGTTTTATTCTGCTGGTGCATCGATATTTGGCTTGTGATAAGCATCATCCCCCTTTCAAACCTTCTTTTTTCCCTCCAATTATGTTACCACTCAATTGAATGTCCCAGCTTAGGTAAAGGGACACAGCCATTCTCTTTCTTTTTCCCTTTTTTTCCTGCAAGTCTGGCGTTCTTAACCACTGTTACAAACCTGCCTAATGGAGACCACTGGAAATAGGGAATGGAAAACGGATGGGACTGTGGAGCACGAACAATCCTCTTGTTTCTGAGATAAGCACAGCACAATAGTACGGAGGAAGCAAAGATGGGCACAGTAGAAAAAAAAATCAGCAGTAAACAGAGAGATAAATGACCAGTACACAGCTTACAAGCCAAAATATGGCCCTCTGGAGCTGTACAGGGTGAGTAATGGGCATTTGCACCAGGTATAATGTGTGGTCTGAGCCCTCTCACCTCTCGGGGCTGCTCAGCTGAACCGAAGCCAAGCACAAGAGCAGTTTGTTGTCTTCTGTAGCGCTCAGGTATTGCCCTGAGCCTGCTGTTCAGCCAGCACTGTGCCTCTCAGGGGAGCAGATTTTGCCCTTCAGCCCTTATGTGATGTCCTGCTGTCACACCACACCCAGCAGCACACAATCACCTTCTGCAATTTTATCTCCCTGTATATTTTTGTGGCATCACCCTGCAACCCACTCCACCTGTCTGCCCTCAGCCCTCCTGGCCTGCAGCTCTGGAGCAGGCAGCTGCTTCATCATGAGTTTTATCTGTAATGAAAAAAAGTTTACAGTCTCAAAAAGCCCCAAACCCATATGGCTCAACATGTGATTTGTTTCAAGTCACTTAAGTCACAGGTCTAAAACCCTCCCTTGTGCATATGCCTTGGAGTCAGGGTGTGGATTTCTCTGGAAAAAAGCCTCCTGTCTGCCTTTGAAGGGAGCAGCTTTGCCTTTGATGTAGTCATGAGTGAGGAGATGGCCTCATCTCACGGTTTGGTCCCTTCACAGATAACTCTTGGCCATTATTTACAGTTCATATAGAAAACTAAAAGCAGAGTTTTACAATACATTGCTAACCCTGGCCAGGCTGGAATTAGTAAGAATTGAAGTATGGTGAGGATGCAGGTAGAGGTATTGTCACACGTAAGGTGCAGATATTGCCATTATTCTTTACTTCCAAGGGAAGTGTGAGTGCTCTCCCTGGGAAGGATCCAGGGTCAGGTGAGGCCACCAACAGGCATTAATGACCCTGAGCAGCTGGGATCCCTCTCAGCTGGGACACACCCTAAGCTCTGCCCAGGAGTCCATTTAAGCTCAGCACAGGACCCTCTGTCTCTCCCCGTGCTGGGTCTGGGAGGTGTTGGTCTCAGCTCAGCCACAGTTGTACCTGTGCTGGCCCTGGGCCTCTCAGGCAGGCTCAGCTCTGTGGACTTTCTGCCATCAAGGACCTGCTTGGGAATTGCTGGATGGTGTCTGACCTGGATTACCCTCCTTGCATCTCACCTTGACCTGTGGCTTGTCCTCTGACCCGTCCCATCACCACGGACTTGCCTGATGCTGTGGGCTCTTGGTTGAACCTGGCCGCGATCTGTGGGTCTGCTCTGCTCACCTTGCTCAGGTACCGAGGGCTTTGCTGGGTGTGTGACCAGGCTGGGCTCCTGCCTTCCACCCCTGTGAGGACTTTTAAACCTTAAATCTGCTTGCTTTGAGTTAAGTTTGGTAAAATGACTTGTGGCAGGGGCTGAAGAAGTCAGTGAAATGTGACTCTTCCCCAGGACTGCAGAGCTTGTGCTGGGGAGATGGTGCTGTCCAGGGCCTCCTTCCAGCTGGTAAATGAAGGTTTATTTTGGGGAGGGTTAATGGATTAAGTCTGGTGATGCAGTGTGGGGTGTGCCATGTCCTTTTTTTGAGTGCAGGAGGATAATGGGGTGTTCAAAGAATGATGTGGGGTGTTCAGGTGAGCCCATAGACTCCAGCTGGCACAGGACCACCAGAGCTCTATACACCTGAAACATAAATTATAATAGGTGCTATGAATGGTTAAAAACATAGTTCTGTATGTCCAGGTTATCAGTGTAGAATGCTGCCTGGCCCTCTGGCATCCACCCCAGGACTGAAACCCAGGGATGTTGGTATTACCAGGAAGTGAGGCAGAGTTAGTGCCATCTGTGCAGCAGTCTTCTAATGTCTGATACCTTCCCAAAGAAGTCTATGTGATATGGAAACAATGCAGTTTTATTCTGGTGTGTAAGTTGAACTGATCAATCCAAATAACCGCAGGTTTATCCCTAACTGAAGTTGAATCTGAATTCTCATAGCCACTGGCACTCATGGCTTGTTTTATATTTTCAACTGTTTCTGCTGCCTTTGCCCCCCTCACAGGTCAAGGAGCTCCCTGTGAGCACCACAGACCTGTGCTGTTGTCTCATGGTTAGTCACCCCATGCACTGCTCCCATCTTTCTGTACCAGGTACAAACCCAGTGTTTTGTTTGGATTAATCATGAGCTGTAAGAAACAGTTTCCCGCATCCTGACACGGGCACTGAGCTCTGTCAGAGGGGGGAAAAAACCCCTCTTCTCTAGTTATTAAATTGTCTATCCAAAGTTGAAGAGTGTGTTGCAGCTGAAATGCTGATAAAAGCACTAAATGTGGAGCTGCTAATACAAAGCTATGGCAGCAATTTAGCTTGCTATCAGGCAGTAAATAAGACTTACCTGCTATTCTTTGATCAACCTTTTTTCTGTTATGAACTGCATGCGTTGACAAATTATGTCACCAAAAAGAAATCTGAGTCTTTGATGAAATAACAGGAAACATGCATGTGCTGGAAGTTTAAAAATGCATTTTGAAAAGCTGCTGTAGGGTTCTGGGGAGTGGCAGTCTCACTCGAGGTGCGTGAGGAAGGGCTGGGTTGGAGACAGGACACTTGGGGGCCAGGCGCAGTCAGAGTGGCCTCAAAGCCACGCTGAGCCCCACACAGGCCTTGAGGGGTGTTTTAACCAGAAGACTGGAGCTGCAGCCACCAGATGTGGCTGATTGTGCTTTGGGTTTGTAACAATAAACTGGCAGTCTCTGTAAATGGGTGGAAATGGATGTTTCTTTGGAGGAGAGGCACCTCAAAGAGCAGCACTGTGTGGTACCGCATTGTGACAACTGTTTAAGGGTGAGGTTTGTGATCCATGGCTTTGAGATGGTGAATCTTCATTATTAGAATGCTGACAGTGGTGCTTGAAGGGTCCAGTGGAGCTTAGATATGAATCTCGGTCAAATTCCAGCTCCCTGAACTGTTTCCCAGAATGTCAGACAGGACTGAAACCAAGATGTTTCCACGGCTGCTTCTTGAAAAACACAGCAGGAGAGCCAAGTGAAACGAGATCCCACAACAAGGGAGAAGTGTGAAGTTGGGAAGCGCAGATTTGGACCTGAACTCCCCCAGAGTCTGGAGGCTTTTAGATCCAAATTCTTCAATTGCTCTGCCTCAGAGTGTGAGGCTGCCCCTTGCATCCTCTCTGCTCTGAATTCTTCCCAACTGCAGAAGGCAGAAAGAGTCCCAGCCTTTCTGAGGTCAGGGTTTTTTTCTCCTGTAACTGAAGTCTGCAGTCAAAACCTCCAAAAGCTGGTTCTTTCCTAACTATAGGCATGTGATTGAGGTTGGCTTTTGTTAAGTGTATAAGGTCTCATGTACCACGCTGGGGTCCAGCTGGCTCCTCACCCTGTCTCCAGCAGTCTCAGCCTCACCCTGTCTCAGAGGCTGCAGAAGAGGATCCATGAGAATTGGGGGCAGGCACATGCACAAAAAGTCTGTTGCCCGTGCATTTTTTTCTCCCCCCAAATATGTTATTCTAATACTCAGGGGGACTGGCTTCAATCTTGATCTTTGCCCAGGCTGTGGCTCTGGATATACAGAAATATTTACCCACACAGGACTTGGGTCTCTCCTTGACTGTTGCTGATTTATGAGCACCCAGACCTCTTCTAGCAAATCTGACAGCACATTTTATCAGTTTTGAGCTTGCCTCTTTGCTTTAATGAACGTTAATTGACCACTAGATTAGGTACTAGAAAGAAATCCTTCCCTGGGCGGGTGGGGAGGCCCTGGCACAGGTTGCCCAGAGAAGCTGTGGCTGCCCCATCCCTGGAAGTGTCCAAGGCCAGGTTGGATGGGGCTTGGAGCAACCTGGGATAGGGGAAGGTGTCCCTGCCCACGGCAGGGTGTGAAACGAGATGAACTTTAAGGTCCCTCTGAACCCAAACCATTCTATCATGATTAATTAATATTAGAGTTAAATTATCCTTTATGTAGTAATATATTCAAATGAATAAGAATTAAGCTCAGAGGAATTACATGGGAATCTTTCACCTATCTTTCCAGTGGCTCCAGCACTCACTGATCTGAGTTCTCATCCCCTCCTCCTGAATGTTTCCCATGGGAATGGGAGCTGGGCAGCAGCTCTGCCAGGGTAGCACTTCAAATCGACCTTGTCCAGCACATTTCAACCATGGCTGCTCCATGAATAAATTCATTTCTCCTTCCTCACTGACTGGCACATGCAGGATGGTCGGGCAGACCCCCCAATTAACAGGGAGAGACTCACAATTCATCTTAATCTCTCTCACATAGATGGCTCAATAAATACATTTGATTGCAGCTTTGATGGAGCTCCAGCAGCCACCAGAGAGCCCATGAAATCAGTGTGTTCAGTCAATTTTTAACCTGCAGAAGCACCCAGTGAAAGGCGTAGATCCATTTGTTGGGAAAACAGCTGAATTGGAGAAATGAAACATCTCACCAGGAACAAATATTGTTTGACAAGGTCGGGGGTAGAAAAATACTTTCCACGGTATTTTTCTGCCTGAGGCACCTCCCTTTTGCTGCCAACATAATATACAGGAGGGATGATGGTAATAGTGGTGAGATGGGATTATTGATAGTTTTCCCCTCTTCTTTCTTCCTGCCTCTCATCACAGCCACCAGCACAGCATGGGGAAAAAACCCCTCTATATGAAGTTCCTTTGCTGCCTTTTTGCTAAATTAACCTGCACAGGGATGATTGCCCTGGAGGAGGAAGGGGATTAGCCCTTCCAAATCCTTCTGATCCTCAGATCTGCAGGAGTCTCACAACTCCTCCAGAGACATTTTTCACTTGTGGGAAGTGGAGAGGTGTCCATGTGCTCCTTCCAGAGGTCTGGAAAGGGTAACTGAGGAAAATCAACCTACCGCAGCCCCTTAGGGGAAACTGTGGGGATTCCCAAAGCTGCAGAGGCTTCTGACCACCCCTTTGGGAGTGGAGGTACAACCAGGTGGAGCTCTGCCCCTGTCTGAGGCTGCTTTCTCCCGGCTCGGGGCTGTGCTGCAGAGACTTGCCAGCTGTGGCTGCCCACAGAAACAGGCTCTTTAACCTAAAGGGAGGATTGTGATTCCAGACAAGCCTTGCTGCACCACCTGTGCAGGGACAGGTCTTTCTCCTCCCTTCTCCCTAAAATTAATCCATTTGTTTTGTCTACATCTGCTGGATATGGCAGGAGAGTCTCTGTAAGTTCGAGGAGTGGGAGGTCACAGCTATGCAGGAGAGGAGCACCTTCTTAATTTAGAAAAGGACTAGTGCTGCTGTGGGAAGCCTGGGATGGATTCCTTCTAAAGCCTTTTTTTTTTTACCGTTTGGGTGATGTGAAGGGGACTTGACATAACCTGACTTCAGGAGAAAGCCTGGAGTCCAGTCCAGGAGCAGTAAAACGTCTGTGGACTCTAAACCTGCCCTAATTTGAACTTGAAAGTGAGCTCCAAAGCCCTCCTGCTTACCTTTGAAACTATAACCTTCTTGTGCGAGTGAAGTTCAGCCCGTCATCAGCTCGCAGGCTCTCAGATCCCCATCCCTGTAAAGAATAAACACTGCCTTCCCACCTTACTGACGTGCCCTGCACGGCAGGGGAGCAGCAGTGCCTGCGGAGGGAGGTCTGGGAGGACTTTTTTATTTTCAGCTTCCTGTAGTTGTCTCAAGCCTTCGTCTCTAAAATGCAAAGGCTTTTATAGACTTTGTATTCTATTAGTGTAACACCGAATGCCCTCGTTCTTCAGGTATTTATAGCAGCTTCTGCAGCTCCCATAATAACTCTTGGTGGCTCAGCACCTCGCAACATGATGTCTTGTTATCCCCATTTCACAGATGTGGAAATAGGGCACATGGAAATTAAGTGACTTCTGCGGGATTTCCTATAACCCACTGCAATGCCTTGGCTGTGACACCACTTTCACCTAAGTTTATAGCTCCCACAGTGTTCTCTGGGCTTCAATAGTCCCTTAATTTAAGATTATATACTAAGAGACATAAATATCAAATTGAGAATAGTGCCCTCATTTTCAGCAGTTCTGAGGAACCTCTGATGTTCCTGGACTCGGTGCAGACATTCAGGACCTCAGACATTTAGGCTGAGGATTAGTTTGTTAAATAGTGGTGGTGTACTTGCTGGGATTAACAAGAGATGGAGGGTTTGATTGAATCTTACAGCTTCCCTTGGTCTCAACCAGCAGCTGAGCTGCAGAGGAGCCAGAGCCAGGCTCCTGTGAACCCAGGGCAGAAGTGGGGTCAGGGCCCCCCAGGAGCTGTGTGGGCACACGTGGAATTGTGTTATGGAACAGCAAGGCTCTTCCCACTGGCCTGGTGAGGCTGCAGGATCTCAGAGATACCAAACATGCCGTTCTCCTTCCATGCCTCAGTTTCCCCATCCACAAATTATGTGTGGTGATAGTTACCCACCACACCAAAGTGACAGACAGCTGGATTCTTTTCCAGTGAAATTATTTTTTTGCCCCTCTGGACTAGACATGCCCCTGAATGGTACCGTGCTGTTGCTGGACATGAGCTGATTCAAACCCAAGGCTGAGTGACAAAATAGTTCCTTCTGGTTGCAAACAGTCCCAGGTTCCACAGCTCTCACTCAGAATCTCTAAGTCTGATTTTCAAACTCAACCCTTTTTATCCTGCTTTGCTACTAGGGCAGCCTTACTCTAAGACACGGAACTCCTGCTGCCTTCCCCAGCATCAGCAGTTCTGGTCTCAGGTCTTTGTGACAGGACTGTGATGTAGGGTTGGACTGCTTGGATACTTGATCACTGTGATATTTTGGAAGGTAATATGGTGGTGACACATTATAATCAAGCTCTTTAGTATTTTTCCCTAATGATGGAGCAGCTTTGGGATGCATGGTGTATGTGGGCAGTGAAGGATAGCATTTGGGCAAATGACTGGTGTTGATGCAGGGATCCTTCTGTGAGCTGATGGATATACTCCCGCTGTGGGATGGTTTTACGCATGCAGAGATGTTTCCTTCCTTTGCTCTGCACAGCAGGCCATCACAGAGCTTGGGCATCACCAAAGCACCTGCTTTTTTGTGCCCCGAGGAACAACTCTGGTTAATCAGAGATTAGAATCACAGAATGGTTTGGGTTGGAAGGGACCTAAAGGATCATCTTGTTCCAGCTCCCTGCCATGGGCAGGGACAACTTCCAGTTGACCAGGCTGAGAATAGTCTAGTGAGTGGCACTGGGCTGAGCTGGATCAGCAGGTGCTTAGCATCAGTTCCCATCCTCCCCAAAAAAACATGCAGAGCTGAACTTCCACCTTTGTTGAGAAGGAGAGCTTGCCTTGTCCTGAACCACACTGCACTTGAGGCTGTGTTGGAAACTCCAGGAAAATGGCTTCTCCCAATAAAACTGTATGAAGGCAGCAGTTCATAGGGTTTTCATTAACCTTGCTCTGGGAATATCTATTACTTCCAGCCACAGTGTCTGGTACTGCTTGGTACTGAACACACATGTAACAAACCATTCCTGCCCCAGAAGAGCCTGCAGTGCAAAGCTGTGCCTGCTTTGGGGAGGTTGTGCTGCAGCACATGGACATCAAAGGTCTGCAAAACCTCCCGTGTCGGTGTGTTACACAGATGGAATCTTGGAAAACTGGTAGGTAGGAACACAGGACGTTTTAAGAAGGATTACATTTAGTGCAGTACAATAGCCCTTTATAGCCAGGGCCGTAATGTGCTGCTGTTCATGGTGGTAATTAGTTGGATTAAGTTGTACAGATATAAACAAAGTATTAATGGCAGTTACAGTGAACGGAGTGAGCAGCGCCCGTCCTGTGCCGGCTGCAGGAGCACGGCCCGGCGTTTGGGATGCAAAGCCTTGGGTGTTTGTGCTGCTGGGGAGGACATTCACAGCCAACCCATGAACATCCAGCTGCTAAATAGAGCAGGATGGGGAACAGGAGCCCTGCTGGCATCCCAGCAGGCAAGCAGGTACCAAACCCCACAGAGGCAATGGCAAATACCTCATCGTGTGAGGCGTGGAGGGCTCAGAGGAAGAGGTGAAGCAGCGAGGCTAAGAAGTAGAACATAAGATCAGATTACAGCTTTGTTTTAATTGCATTGTTTAATTCCAGTTTCTAGTGCTCTGAGACTAGACATCAAATAGAGTGTTAAAATTATTCGAAACCAAGCTACAAGTCTCAACATCAGAATGCCTATTACACTTATCTGTGACCTTCTCAACATTAAAACCACCATACTATTATTATTGTACATTTTCAGATTATTATTAGGCTTCTGAACTCTGCTGCAGCTTGATTTATAGAAACTGCTTAGTCACTGGCAGCAGTGCTGTGCTGGGAGTGGGAGAGATGCTCGCTGGTGTTTCAGCAGAGGCTCCTGCCAAGAAGCAGCCGCTGCCCTTGACAGATCATTGAGAGCTGGTGAGCGTTTCCCTCTCATGTAGAACTTCTCGAATAGCTGCAAACCAAACCAACCTCCTTCCCCGTGAAGAGCAGCGGGGGGGGGAAAAACTCCAGGTTCAGTTAACACCCTCCAGTTGTTTGGGGCACATTCATGTTGTGTTTTGCATGAAAAGTGATCTTCTCTTTTGCACTGTGCGCGTTGCTGGGAGCACTGCTCTGGATTTTGGGGAGGTTGTGATCCTGTGAAATTGGGGTTCAGGCTTTGGAAGGAGCAGTTAGACAGGACAGCAGCAGCTGGCAATGAGGGAAGGAGCTCCTGTGCAGCCAGGTTGGGATGGGAGGTGGAGGGGCTTGGCGTGGTCCGGGCACTGGGGCAGTGAAGAGCCCTTTCAAAATTCAGTGCAGGGGCAGGGTGCCTGCTGCTTCATCCCAACAATGATAGTGGTGGTTTCTGGGACCCCACCCACAGCAGCAAATGCTCTGAGCAGAAGTTGCAGGACAGGCCCTTACAAGAAGGGTGTTTTCCCTGGGTTGTACATGCACCAGGCCATAGTAAATGCTAATAATTTACAACTGTCTGAACAAACCAATTACAAACCTGTTACTTTCAGTTATTTGCTGAGTAATGACTATGCTGAGCTCTTTATAAAGCACAGACACAATCACAGTCCTCAGCCCTGCACGCTCTGAATGGGTAGGGAGTGATGCTTTGTCCACCACCTCTTCAGTCAAGCTGCATCATCCCCACTGCTGGTGCTCCAGCAGCCCTGCAGGTCTGATAGCAGCAGTCCAGAGTCCTTTGAAACCTGCAACAGAATTAAACTTAAAAAAAAAAAAAGGGGGGCATCAAACACTTCCATCCTGATTTCTTTTGTGGACATGTTTCAGAACCAGCCAGTGGAGTGTGCCTGTTTGCAGCGTGCTGGTATCCTGGAGATTTAAATGGGGTAGTTCAAAGAACACACATTGGGTAAGTAGCTTAGGCTTTAGTTTTATTCACACTGGAGTAAGCCACTGACAGACGTTTTCAGGGAGCTAACAGGAGAAAAACAATGGCTCTATTTGGCAGAGTCCAGTGGATGAAAAGTACCAAAGGTATAAAGTCCAAAACTGCTGAAAATAGTGGAAAAATAATGGATTAGTTCTTCTCTCCTGACTCAATACCTTTATTCTTTGGCATTTATTTTTTTACTGCCTTTGCTCCTGTAATGCATTGTGGTGACTCATGTGGAAGGTCTGTAATAATGTTTCACTGCTGTTGAAGTCACCAGATAACCACTAATCATCCTCTGGTCCTGCACAGCTCTGTGTGTTTAGATCATGGCCAGGAATGGGCTGACATTGATAGAAAGGGGTAAAATAAGAGAGAGAAAGAGCTTTACAAAGCAGGTACTGAGGAGTCATACACACGGAAAACAACGGTTTATGTATCTGCTGGAAATGAGAAAGGGCAGGGGATAGTCTGGTGATGCCCGGAGCTGTTTTTTTTTTTCGCTGGTGCCACAGCAGCGCACTCCTGCCCTTCTGCTCAAATAATGGCACTTGCTCATAGACACAATGCTGGAGTCAATACTTCCAGGAGCTTTGCAACTCACTTAGCCCCAGACCATGTCTGGCACCTTTTGCTCTTCCAAAGAGCAAGGCCCATTCCATGTGGTCCTGCAGAAGTGCAGGGCTGAGGCTCTGGAGAAGGGACTCACTGCCTGCTTCAGCCTTGGTTTTGGTGTTGGAGGAGGGAGGTACCATCTCCCTTCAAGTCTTTGTGCCTGGTTCTGAGTTTTCCAGCTCATGCAGATGCCTGGGGGTGTTGCTCTATTTGACTTGGTTTCCTCTCTTAGCAGGGACATCTGAGGGCCATATTCTAAGTAGAGACATCATGGCTTTGGCCTAATAATAAACCTATTGACTTTAGGCATTTGGGGGCATAAATACAATAAATTTGTACTTTACTGAGCATAGTGTTGGCCAAGTCCCTTCTAGCCAGAGGCCATCTCTTCTGAAGCAACCAGAGCCCCAAATGCAGTAGAATGGAGAATTTATAACAAAAAAGAAGTGCTGGCTTGACAATACTGCACAGTCCCGTTCCAGTCCGCATCCAGTTCTCAACTATTCTCTGCTTTCAGTCCAATAGTAAAGTCATATTTATTTCCTTGGCTCCACTGTGTTAATGAAAAAGCCACTTAACAAAACAAATAGAAGGAAGGACATTTGCAACCAATTATGGTATTGCTGATCAGTCACATTGTGCTGGAAATTACACACTGAAGTTCAGCCCAGGCAGCTGATCAATGACCTGGCAGCTTGGCACTGGTGCACACTATCAACTTAATAAATCAATGTAATTTCACTCCATGTGCCAGAATATATATGTGCAGTCAATATGACATCAATATTACACAATGATGGTTAAAACTAATTGCCCAAACACCGTGCTCTCTTACCTGCTGTGCAGCCCCACTGGTGCTCCAGCAGGCTGGCTGGAATTTGGCTCCCTATTCCTTAAATAAACCCCTGAGCATCATTTAAAATCATGTCTTTAAAGGCTTTTTTTTTCTTTTTTTCTTTTTTTTTTTTTTTTCCTGCAACCACAAGGGAAGTCAGCACTCCAGGGTATCATTGAGGGCTGACCAAACTGCCAGCCAGCTCTCTGCTCCCGGGAGGACGCGGTGTGGCGGCGGGGCCTGGCGCGCCAGGAATGGGGTTTCTCCTTGGTGGCAGATGCACGTCTTGGCTGGTTTATTCTTGGCTTCCTCTTCTTAATTAGCTCTGACATTTTAGCTGTCGTAATATGGGCTTGGTTTGGAAAGTTAAGGCTGAAAACACTGAGTTTTGCTGCAAACAAGTTTGGTTGAAGTACAAGGGAAACCGGGATGCTTCTAACTGTCTGGAAGTTTTGTGATGGGCTGGACCGGGGAAATACAGGAGCTTCTGGGCATGCTGCTGGTCACTTGTTCCCACTCCTGATAGCACCACTTTCAGTGCTCTCTGCTCTTGTATTTCACTCTACAAAGAATCATAGAAACTGTGTAGTTTGTACTGATTTAAAAAAAAAAAAAAAGGGCAATTTATATAACTCTTTAGAAACAGCTTTTTTTAAGGACACTGAAGACATCCTAACAGGATTTTTGTAAGTGCCTCAGCCTCTCCAGCCAAGTGACACACTCAGCTCCCAACATCTAATATTTTAGACCAGATATTTTACCTGGAACCAAAGCAACATCCACTCTGGCACATACTCCAGGCCTCTTACTTGGCCATGGCCTCAGCCTTTCTGGGAACATATCTGGCCCTTTTCCACCTGCTGTTTGTCCCAGATCATGACAACAGGAGAAGGGACATTTGGGCACTACAGACCCACCCTGACACAATCACTTTGGTTGTGCCCTCACACCTCAGCCGCATTTTTCAGATGCATCACGTGCTCCAGCCATAGGGAATACTTGCAAGAGATTTCTATATTGTTCCCCTGGGCTTAATTCTTATTAATTCAACCGTATTACTGTATAAAGAATATTTTAACTGTAATATTAATTAATCATCAAAGAATCATGATAGAATGCTTTGGGTTGAAAGGGACCTTAAAGTTCATCCATGTTCTGCAGGTACTTATAACCTTGGGGGTACAGCACATGCACACACCCAAATATATATATATATATGGCAATGATCTTTCTTTGGTAGTAATTTGGTTTGGCTAAAGATTAGCTGAGAGCAGAGGTAGGGAACAAGGAAAGGAAGGAAGAAAATCCTGGCTCATCTGTTGTCCAGCCACAGTCAGAGCAGAGTTTGGCTGTTTTTCTGGCAGAAGTGAGTTGTAAGGATAGTTTTGGAGGAGGAGAAAGGAGTGGCTGTTCAGATTTTATCGGGAAGGTTTTCCCAGGCTCAGAAGAAAACTGGGCAGAATGTGAGTCTGTGCTTTGGGAAGGAGCTGACAGATGGATTGTAGAGGCTGGTGGGGCAAAGGTTACGGGCTGGCCGTATGGTAGGGGGGTTATTGGTTCAGCCAGGTAAGAGGAGATGTGTAAAGGTAATAGGAATAAAGAGAAGAAGGCAAGAAGCTTGTAAATTATGTAAAAGAAGGACTGGTATGGTGGTGGAGTGAACTGATGTGTCTTGAGGGTAGCTGCTAAAGCTGAAGATGGCAACAGCTGATGTAAGAGGAGGGAGGCTTGGAGGAGATTATGTAAAATATAATGCTTTAGAGATGATAAAAAGAGAAACTTTGAGACATGATTCCAAAGAAATCAAGCCTGATCTCACCTGGGAGAGAAGGCAAGGGGGAAAAGAGGGAGAATGAAGGAAACCACCTATTCCCGGCTTACTGGGAGGGGTGGAAAGCAGTGACCGAGCTGCTCTGTACAGCTTTTGCAGTTTTTTTGAGTTATCTGAGTATTTTTCCAATTTAATTTGATTAATGGATTATTTTTATATCATTACTGACAGCGTCACAGAACATTGGTGACTGCAGCTGTTCCCTGGCTACATGATCAGCCTGGTTCTTCCTCACAGGACACCAGCTCCACACAAACTCGGTTTCTTTTGCTGTTCCCAGAAGTTCACAGCAGAAAAATACTCTGAGAAAATTCTAACTTGTGGTGGCTTATCCCTTCTAACCCTGGCCATCACTCAAATAAAAAATGGCAGTGGTCTGTGGAAAAAAAAAAAAGAAAAATAATTGAAAAATAGATTCTTGTGTCTTTCCAAACCACCAGAGCAGTTTACCCATTCCTGGGAAAAGATGCAATCAAGCAACATTTCCCTCAATGTCAGAATGCAGGATAAGGTTTAGATGAGGCTTTCAGAGAAGATAATTTTATATTTGTCCTGTCCAATGCAGAAACAATCACTTTTTCTTTCTCTTACCCTGAATATTTATATCTAGCTTTGTTTTCCTTCCTTAGTTTGCTTGGTTGGAAAAAAAAATTAATTTTGTTTGTTTGTTTGTTCATGTTGGATTTAAAAAACCAGGATGTAGAACAGTTGGATAGAAGTTGGGGGATTTATCAGTTACACTTGGAAGGCATCATATCCCACTATGGTATGATGGGAAGAAGGTGAGAAATCCTGGATCCAGCAGCATCAGTAGCAATACTTCCTTTAGTTTTCATTACCCATATTAGATAGAAATAACAGAATAATTCATAATTTCAAGAGCAAACAATGATTCCTCCACATTAGGTGACTCAGTAGTGATCCTCTTCAAACTGGAAGCCACCTTCCTCTGTTTGAGTTCTCAACCACCCCAGCAGCGATTGTGTTTCTCTCCGGAGAAACCTTCAGCACAGCTCTGGCTTGGAATTTGCTCAGGTTTCCACGGGGAGATGCCAAACTGCAGCTGGGGTGGGATGGTGAGGAGCAGTGCTGCTCGTGCCACTCTGCTGGGGAGGATTTGGATCACGCCTGAGCTCGTACGCCCTCGCTGAGGGGGGAGCAGGTCTGTGCGCTTGAGGCATCTCCTCCTGAGAGCTCTCCCCGAGGGAGCTGTGCAGCCAGGAGCTCTCCCGGGGTTTGCAGAGGTGTCTGTGTCCCTGCACCCCCGTGCTGTGACAGCCAGCATTTCCTCTCCGCAGATGGCTGGAGGGCAGTGATGATGAAGTGATGCAGCTCAGACTCTGGTACCCAGAAAGATGCAGCTCCCAATGCTCTAACGTGGCAAGGGAACCTGCAGAGCTGCACAACTGTCTGCTGAAAACACAGTTTTGAAACACTGAAAACGAATGAGCCCTGTGGCTGCCCTTGGTCTCAGGTGGCACACACAGATGGGCACCTCCAGCAGCCTCCGTTCCAGCTCCTCACCCTGCCACCCCAGCGCGTTTGCATACGGAGCAACTCGTGAGTAATAGCTGCCACTGCAGACAGCAAATCCTGCAAGTATTTTGTGGTAAACCTGCTGCTGCTGTGGGCAGGGAGGATGCACTTTACTCTGAAAGCAGGGGATGAAAAGCCTCTGTGGCAACGGCTGCGCTTTGAGAGCAGCTGAGCCCAATCCTCTGCACAGGCAACTGTTTATTATCAGAATAACTGATCTCCCAGAGCATTTAATGCCCTGCCTGCACGGAAGGAGCCAGCACACATTGCAGCCTCACAGCCTTTGGCTGAGTATCTCAGTCTTACTCCAGCAGCGTTGCTGTTAATAGCAATACAAGTGCATTTCAGGGATTCACCTGTTTCAGTTGCTTGTTCAGGGTGGTACACAGTGAAAATAACAGCCTGAAATGGCTGCATTTGCCCAATTGCTAGGCTACAGGTGTGCAGTGCCAGATCTGTGCCTGTCAGCAGAGAACTGAGTCCAGGAATTAAGTAGATTTGCACCTTGCCTATCTGTTTGTAGATAAGAGCGTTACCTCAGAGCCAGGCAGTGGATATTGCTGATAGACTGAGCCTGGGTGCTGGGTTACTCCTGACTTTGACCTTGGCCATTTATATCACTGGAGCAAAATTTTGCGTGCTTCTGTTTGCTCACATGGAGATAAGGACACTGGTCTCTGGATTAAAAGTGTCATTAAGGAGGCACATTATGATTATAATTATTATTTTACAAGCTGAGCAGTGTGCAGAAGCTGGCAGTGCTGCTGCTGAGCTTCCTCAAGGAGCGTGTGCCTTTGCAAAAGGGTAGAGGAAACCGTACGGAAGGATTTTCTCATACTTAAGCTGAGGAAACGGATTATCTGTGAAACAGCCAACAGTTTTTATTTACTGTGAAAATCTGAGTCTCACTCTCAATTTCCTATCAAGATAAAACGCAGGCATTTGGTTAAAATGGCAGCTTAATGCTCCAGAGGTTTAATTACCACCACTCTATAATCAAAATCAACACAGAGTGCAGGCTGTAGCTCCCAACTCCAACAAGAAATGCAGCTCCCCACAAAGCAGTCAATAAAAAGAAGATATATAGCATGTGCTTGGATTTTGTGGTCCTTCCCACAGCTGAACTTGCAAATCTGCTATTGCTAATGGTTTTCTTTCAAACCTCAGGTTCTCCCTTAGCTTTTATCAAACTCCAGAGCTCCTTATTTCTACATTTTAACTTCCTCTATATAATACCTATATACACGGTGCTGAATTAAGGGAGTTCCCAGCGCTGGAAGCTAAATCTCCCATTTTTTTCCTGTATCAATAGAAAGCACTGAATAGTCTCAAAGGTGGGGATTTTGAAACTTTGTAAGGGCCTTGGTTGGAAAAAGTGTCAAGAAGGCAGGTATGTTTGCTGGGCTGCGGCTGGTGTGATCTCTGGCATGGACCTCTATAGATCAAATGACTGATCCTCCTCCACTGCAGTTCCTGGTGCTTTTCTTTAAAGACCTCAGGACTCGTTAGATCATAGCACCAGCCTGGGCCTTGCTTGGTACAGTCTTCCCTCTGCAAGTTCAGATTTCTTTTTTCCAGCGCATCTTCTGAATGAGATCATTATGATGTCCCAACTGTTGATCCCTGTGAAAATTGCCCACACTCTATATTTTACCCATTCCTCTGCAAGTTGGGTTTTTTAGTGTGCGAAGCCTTTGCCTGCCTTGCAGCTACACTCCTGCCAGGCACTAAGGCAGCCATAGCCAAACAAAGCACAGGCACTGTTAGCAACGCAGTCCTCTGCCTTCTGCCAGGGGCCGAGCCCTGGCTTTACATCCCGGGATGCTCCCAGATGCTGCAGTAGAAACCACAGAAGTTGCTTTCAAAAAGACCCCCACCTTTGCTATGGTTTCTGCCCTTTCTAAGAAAGGGTTAAATTTCCTCCTCCTCCTCCTCAGCCCCCCATAAAAAGCAGAACATTCTGTATCCTGCCCCTTCTGACTTGTGGAAATAAGAGAGACCCTATTAGCAGTCCTTGTCCAAACACAGTGTTGGCCTGGTTAGTGCCAGCACTTTCCATCCAGCACTAGTATTTGTTTTTCCATGCTCTTAATCTTAGAAATTGAATCGAGTCTGATAAAAGTGACTTCCTGAATATTGCATAACAGTTTACGTCTGTCAGGAGGGAAGACAAACAGACCTGACCTTGAACTTGGAAAGTTTCCTCCCAGCAGGTAAGAGCTTCCAAAAGTCTGTGCTGGGGCTCCTGGTCTCCTTGCTGTCCAGGGACAGCAGCGAGGCTTCCCTGGCAGCCATCCTCTCTGCAAAAAAAAAGCTTTGGAAAATGCTTTGGATCCTCCTCTGGGGACCTGAGAATCCCCCGGAAAGAGCTGCTGCAGGAAGGCAGCTTCATGTTCTTGCTCCGAGAAGAAGGCAGAGGAGAAATCCTGTCCATATCTGGCAGGGTTTAGCCTCCAGGGATTAATTAAAGGCTTTTTCAGTTTTTCTTTCAAACCTCACAACATTTATCCCCGCCTCACTGAATAGGGAAAAGGGAGAGGCATTTTCTCTGGTGAAGCACCAGCCTGTTTCAATTTTCAGTTTTATATTGTCTTTCCTAAGGGAACACCACAGGAAGGGCAAACTTTGGCTTCTCACCATTGGAGCATTACATCATTAATATGAGCTGGAAATCTGAGCAGCGGGCAAAACAAATTCCCTAAACTTAATTCCCTCTTTTCTTGGTGCTTCTGCCCCTCTTCCTTGCCCATGGGTAAAGCAGGTGGAGGTGCTGGCAGAGCCAGGGGGGTGGGGACCAGTGGACTGGGAGTGGGTGGTGATGCTACAGGAGCAGGGAGGTGTCCTGCATCCTCTGAGCTGCTGGTAGTGCTGGGACTGGAGACCAACAGAGCTCTGGGGCAGCAAAACTTGTTCTTCTGTGGCTCAGGCTTTTGGTGAAGGCTGCCATGGGGGGAAGGAGCCACTTGGCTCTGGGGGCTCCCTGTGAAACATGTGGGGTCTTTTACACGGGTTTCCCAGTACCAGAAAAGTGCAGGGCTTGGGAAGCCTGTTTTTGGGGAAGCATCTTGAAGAAGCACCACAACTCCCAGCTCAGCCCACTCCAAGTGCGTGTGTGGTGCCCTGCAGACCCCACGGCTATGCCCTGGCTGCAGTGTTTGTTTTCTGACCCCATTACCTATTCCAGTTTGGATTTTAGCTGCTTAGGCTTGATTATTTTAAACCCCCTCTATCTGATTATCAGCAACCCAGCCTGGCCAGATATGAAGCTTCCTGGGGGATCCCCAGCAGTGTTTCAGAAGGATAAATTGCCTCCCATTCATGCTTTTGGGAGTTTAGTCAGCCAAGAGAGGGGGGAGTTATGGGGATATTCCAAAGTGGGGGAGGCAGCTCCCTCTGTATTTCCTATGCTACAGCCTCACAAATATCAAGCTTTGCTGTGGGATGGAGTTCCTTGCTGCCCTGGGCGAGTGGGGAAAAGTGTCCTGGCAAGCACCCCTGGAGGTGTCAGTGATGGGCACACACTAACCCACACTGGCACGGAAGGATGCTTCTGGAAGCAGAGCAGCACAGGTACCCACTGGCACGGCCGGGTGCAGCAGACTGGTACCCAAACCAGGCAGCCCTGTGCAACCTCCCCAGAGCTGCCTTGCTCTTGCTTTTCGGTTTTCTATTGTCATCCTAAAGCTGTCTTCCTCCTCCTCCTCCCCCCAGCAGGATGAGGAAGCCTCCAGCTGGCCTAGGAGGCTTATCAGCTCTGTCTGGCTGGGTGTTAACAGTTTATTTGCATAAGTACCTGTCCCCGTCATATGCCGCTTGCCTTTGTGACTCACTGCAGTTGTTTATTTTTCCTCCAGCAGCCAGGCTTGCGGCTTCTGCTCCCCGAGGGATGCCAGGGCAGATGCCACCACCCCCGGGCACTGCGGGATGCCTGGCATGCTCGGGACAGGACGCTCACCCTCCCTGGCTCACCCGCTCCTCCTGCCCTGCGGGACCAGCTTGGAAATTAAATATGTAACTGGTCGGGCCCCGTTTCCTCCTGGCTGTCAAGATAAAATTAAACTGAACCCCCACAGCTGTCCCTGACTGGGGAGAGCCAGGCTTCCCCTGGGACCACAGTCCCAGCTCCTGTTGCAGGGAAGATGCATCTGGGTGGAGGGCTGTGTGATGGGTATCTCTCTCCTCACTGCTGTTAGCATTCATAGACTCACAGAATGTCCTGAGTTGGAATGGCCCACATGGATCATTGAGTCTGACTCCTGGCCCTGCACAGGACAACCCCAGAAATCCCAGAGGGTGTTGTCCAAGTGTTTCTTCAGCTCTCTTCAGACTTGGTGCCATGACTGCTTCCCTGGAGAGCCTCTTCCAGTGCCTGACTGCGGTCTGGGTGAAGAACCCTTTCCTGATACCTTTATTTTAAGGAGCTGAGATCCTTAAAGCCTTTTCTGAGCTCAGGCCTCTGCTCCAAAGGCAGCATGACCTGCCAGACCAACCCTCCTGGCTGTGCTGGAGCACCCAAGGTGCAGCTCTGCCCCAAGTGCTGGTCGTGACTGCGGAGTCACCTCCTCAGGCAGGAGCCGAGCGATCTTGTTTCTGCTCATTTGCTCTGAAGGGTTTTTCCATCCATAGAAGAAAGTCATTAATGTTAAACTTCCGCTGCCAGGTACGACTGATTTGAAGATTATAACCACTCTAAAGGGGGTATGTGTTGCATATACAATGCGTTGAAGTCCTGGCACGCAGGAATTGTTGCTCCAGTGGTTGCCTGTGATCCGTGGAGCTCAAGAGAGAACGGCTCAGACAACCGTGGGGCCGCTCAGCAGCCTGGTAGAGCCAGTGAAGAGTAGCAAGTTTCAAAGGGCAAAGGTAAATTCAAATCAGTAGCTGGTACATCCTCTGCCCAAGGGCTGTAATCCTGTCCCAAGAGACGACAGACTTATGGTTTAACGAGTCTCCACGCCGTTGTTGCTGTGATATTTTCCTAATATGGTGCACATCCACGAGGTCCTTGGTGCTCACAGGAGGACAATGCTCAGTGTGGGATCCTACCTGCAAAGAGCCACCAGGACTGAAGGATTTTCTTCTGAATGTGGCCCAGAAACCTGGGAGTGGTGTGGTGTGTTCTGCTTCCCCATCACTGGCTGATGGGCCAGCGAATCAGTTGTCCATCCAGCCAGCCACTTCTGGTAGGTAAAAGTTATTTTAGACACGTTTCTGGTGTTCATCATATGATCCATCACATAAAGTGCTTTTGACAATGTACCAGTTGAGCTGTGCCAGTTGTGTTTTGCTCCTCCACCTGGGAGACTGGATGGATGGATGGATGGATGGGGGAAGGTTGGTAAGAAGAGCAAGGGATTTGGCTCAGCTCAGCACATTCAGCCTCAGCTCTGACTGTGTGATGTTACAGGGCAGGTCGAAGTGAGTGTGCAGAGGTAGATAACCAGCAGTTTGCTGTGAGTATGATCACTGAAGATCAGTGGACTTGGTTTGTCCAAAGGAAAATGCAGAGAGAGAAAAGAGAGGGAGAAGGAGGCAAACAATATGTGACATGAACCATCCAAGGAGTGGCTAAAGGAGCAGAACCAGAGAAGGATAAATTCATGAAGCCAGGAGAGGGCCGCAGGAATCTCATTATAAATATCATATTAAGTTGTATATCTGAAGAAATCCCTGACTTTTCATCTTTATCTCTTTCCCTCAAGTGTATTAAGAGCTCACTTGTCCTTCTGGCTACTCTCAGGTCTTTCTGAGCCATCGTTGCCCATTCCATGTGCCTCCCTCTCTTCTAGCTGCACCCAGGCTGAGTTTGCTGCAAGGGAACACTGCTCAGGGGATGGAGTATCCATGTCAGCCCCCCTACGGTTAAAACCAACCTTGCAAGCAAACCCTCATAATTTTATTTATGACTTTTGGATGAGATAATGGTTTTCCACTTTGAAAAGAAAGCATTTATTTTCTATAAATGCCTTGGCATTTATATTGCAACAGGAGACTCTTCAGTGACATTATCTGATAAATATCGTGTTATACAGCTGCAATTTACAATGCATGTATTTTTAACGGTGCTTCTAAGCTAAATTAAATGCTTTTAAAATATAGTACTTATGGAAAACAAATGTCTTTTCTAGCAATTTTGTTTTTCAGGTTACACTATTTTTTTAAAACCAGATACCATCTTTATCCTGTCAGGCAGTAAATTATGCACTTGCACTTTCATAAACTCTCCCCTTGGGAACTTAGTCAATGAAATGGAAATGTCTTTTTCACACCCTCCAACTCCAGAGAAATACAGGGAAATAGCCAACTCGGTGATAAACTGAACCCATACAAAATGTGGATTAATGCAGTCCTGATGCACGTATTGTTAGCATACGTACCATTCACTCAAATGGTGATTTGAGCTGTGACTGGGATCATTAACGTCTCTTTTTTTTTATTTGGGAGAGTAATTGCATGTTCTGGGGTGGGATCTGCAGTAGGAAGACACCCACTGGCACCGGACTGTAACCTCCCTCCCGAGCCAGGACTCCTGTGGGAGGAGGAAAGCTCTGTTGGCCTGCTCAGGGGAGTAAAACACAACGGCTTCTACACCTTGGTGGATGTTTCCTGGGTTGTGGAGTGGGAATGGGCAGGACAAGGTTTAGAATGGCCTGTCCCGCCTTTGGGATAGCCCTTCACGAGGGAGAGCAGAGGCAGTGAGGCAGCTGAACTCGATGCTCCTTGTAGGTCCCTTCCAAGTAAACTATTATTCTAAATCTACTTCTGTTTTCGTCGTCCGTCACCCACAACTACAGAGTTTGCCTGTAGCAGTCAAATATCTTCATACAAAACCCCATGTGGTCTGAGGAGCTGTGCTATTCCCTCACTGCAATGAAGGTGGAAAGTGTGAAATTTCAACAAAAAGGAGGCAAAGGAACGAAAGCAGGGAAGGGTGGGAGGGTGTTGCAGGGGAGTCTGCTGTGGTGGCCAAGGATCCCTCCAAAGCAGGAGGAGCTACAGCAGGTCTCCTGTCACAGGAGGGGCACTGGAGCTGTTCACCTCTCTACTGATGGTCCTTATTTTCCCAAATATAACTCACAGGCCCTTCGAAAGGCCCAGTTCTTCCAGTCTGGCGACTGCATGAGTGTGGGATGTATTATATGCACTTGGCAATAGAGGCAAACTTGGAGAAAACAGGAAAAGCAACAGCAACAACAAAAAAACCCGAATCTTGAAATTTGGCAGGAAAAATGCAGTGCACAAATCCCACAGGAATGTGAGCATCTTTGCACAAAGCCACTTATGGATGCATTCCTTAAAGGTAATCCCTTCAGACAGAGCGAAGCTGCCATTTCTTTGAAAGATATTAAAGCAGCTGTTGCTAGAACATAGAGAATCTCTGAGCTCTCTGTCAGGAGATGGACATTTGTAATGCTATATCTACTTTATTTACAGTTTGATACCAAATTTCCAGCTACTGAAGGTAATTGAGACTGCAAACAAAATCTCACTGTCCACTGATCTGCCAAATCAAATTTTTTCTCCTGTAAGTATAGTGTTTTTCCTTAGCTTCAGAGAGGAAAAGAATTATGCAGAATGAATGAGAAAGAAAAGGGATTAGTTTATATAATGACCATAGCAGCCATCTCTCCCTTGATCTGTCTGTCATAGTTTATTCTCAAAGATGGGAATGATTATTATTGTAATTTAGAACAGAGCTTGTTCTCATTCCTTCTGCTGCATCTGCTTACTACTCTCCAAATTAACACATATTTTAATAAAAACTAAATATCCCGATTCTAGCTGGGGTATTGGGTGACCCCAGCTGGGATATGGGCACAGCAAGATTTTCATCTTCTCTGTGTTCCCCTCCTGGAATGTTTGTGCACTGCTCTGGGCTTTGACAGGAATTAAAGCAGCCATGAGGCTATTCTAATGACTTCTGGCTACCAGAGGCCTCAGAAGAGGGTATCTAAGGCAGTAAATCAGCAGCTACGTGTCTCCTGTGCTGTTTTCAGGTTGTGTGGTGCTTCCGAGGGTCTCCAGGAACTCTCTGTCATCAGAGCAGCTCCCTGCTCCGTGGTGGTCCCCCAGCATCAAAGATGGGTGGGTGTCACAGCAGGAACAGGCTGAGGGACCTGAGCCTCCCTCCTGGTCTCCTCACTAGCTAATGTCAGAAAATAGGTTGTTTCTAAAGGTCTTCAAAATTACAATGGATTTTTTTGCTGTATTTGGGGGCTACTCCCATGGACCTGTCCCACCCATGTGTCTGGTGCTCATGGATTACAGTAATCAAATTTGATGCCAACAAGGCAACTGGGTTTTCCTCTTTCTCTCCCCTGCCTGCGCCAAGATTTTCGCTGGTCTCAACTCTGAATGAGGAAATTTTATTAAACCAAAGCCTTGAGAGATGAACTAATTCATACACTTGTTCTCCTGAAGTTGCTTTAACACTTTTGAAGTCATAACTCCAGGCTGAGCAAAGTCACCCTTAAAATCAAGGTATTCACACCTCATCACCCCAGCACAGCGCTCCCCCAGGGTGTGGGGAAGCAGCCATGAGGCAAGCATTTTGGGGATTCATGGTTAGTGACGGGATTTAACTCTGCAGAACTCATACAAAACTTATAAAAGACTCTTCACTTCAAAACATCTGTTAATTCTACTTGTGTGCTCACCATCGAAAGGCTGCCTATATTTTTCCTTTCAGGTTTGCAAAAACAAGCACCGGTGAATGAAGATGAAAGGGAAATGTTGCTGGTTTCTTCCCTGGAGATCATATTTCTTACTTGTTGCATAACTGCTTATTTTAGCATCAATCAGCCGAGCCTTTGTTGTGCAGACAATTCTGTCCTTTTAGAGGATTTGTGCAGCATTGTTTCTTCCAAAATGCTTTTTTTTTGTTTTTTGTTATTAGATTTATTCCTTCTCTTAGCAAATGCCAACTGACAACACCCTGTCAGAGCTCTTCATAAGTGTTACATAAATGTCATGCTATGTAAACTGAGTGTTGGATATATCATATACATGACCTTTCTGGAAACCCATCCAGCAGGTGCTATCTGAGTGTGTGTGTCTCACATTTATGTATTTGTACACAAGCTGTGTTTAAGTGTGCATGTATGGTAGCCAAAATTCTATTATGGAAAATGCTCAAAACGCAGAGATGTCTGAACTCTTCTCGTCAGTGCAACTTCATCTACCCCCTTTTGTTGAAGCAGAACAAGACTTTAATTTCATGTTCAGATACTCTTTTCCTTCTGCATGGCTGTGTGTGCAGTGAGATGGTCAGCAAGGGGCTCAGAGATGCCTATTGTTCAGCACATGAGCCTGGGCAGAGTACATTATTCAGCACATTATTCACATGTCTGACCACTTTTGGATTTCACAGCGATAGAAAACACAGCTCAAATACTTCTCTCTGCAGTTTTCGAAGCAGAGCCAAGGTGCTGATGTTCTGGATGGCAAAAATGCATTGAGGTTGCATCTAGGCATGCTGTGGACCTGCCCTGCCATGCTGTGACCTTCCTTAGAGATGTTGTCCAGGAATCATGGAGAAATGGCCTCAAAGGGTGGTAAGGCTGTAGTGTGCAGTACAGGACCAGAGCAGGGCGACCTGCAGGTTCCTCAAAAGACACAGTTATTAATGACCTCATGGTTCTTTCTATAGCACTTTCCACTACGCTGCCTCAGTGCTTCAGCACCTTCATTAATCCTCCCCAAACACCAATTTCTAAGATGGGTCAGGGTGACACATGGACGGATTAAGGTCAGTTTTGACTGATTCAGGGTACTCCATCTGAAAAGCATAATGTCTGCTTTTTCAGAGCATTTAACATGATACAGCACTTCATACATGCAAGCACAGCACCCACTGCTTCCAGCTGCACGAAGGTGGATGTCAGCAATTCAGGCTAAAGGTTTCCAGCCACACACCCACAGTGTGGGCACTACAGCCATCAGCAGCCAAAAGTCTGGGTTAATGACTTTGTTGGCATCATCTAGCCTGTGGCAAGGGCAGGGAGGGAATCTGCTTCTTTGGGAGAGTTTTATCCTATTGTCACAGTCTCTCTGAGTCTCACAGCCCTTGGGCAAGGAGTCCTTGCTCCTTGGGCAGTTTATGGTTCTGCAGATAAGATGAGAATCTGGCTGAAGCGTTTTTCTTTTTGACTTACACAGCAGGTCCAGAGTGCCCAGGTGTCATAGGGAAATCAGACTGGGACAGTGTAATTAAGAACTGCATTAGAGGATGTGTGCACAATAAAATTGGTATGGAATGCCTCACTTTGGTCACTTCTGATATTCTGACCAGGTAACACAATGACCTTCACAGTATCCCTCAAGGCAGCCTATGCACGTGGATGAGGTGGGACCCATAGGTGAAGCCCTGGCAGCGAATGTTGCTGGATGCTGGAGCAGCAGGGTCAAGCACCCACCGAGGTTCCTGGGACTGCCAGGGACTGACAGACAAGGGCTGTGTTTGTGTATCCCGCTACTTTTGTAATCCCAGCAAAGGCTTTTTAACCAGGGGCTGATGTTTCCTGTTCCCTGGGGGGTGGTCTATTGAGAGGGTTCTGAGCACCTGGGGCAGCAGGTGCCCCAGAAGCAGCATCTTCAGAGATTTCAGCAGCATTGGGCTTTTTTTTTTTTTTTTCCCTGTGAGCTGCTCTTCTTCAAAGCCCAGTAATATGACTAATTTGGGTGGGTTTATCTAAAAGACCATAAAAGGCTGCTTCATGCCAAATTTCAAGACCCTATTACCATAGTTACAGTAAAAAAACATGGCAAGCCTAAGAATGACCAAGATGATGCTCTTCTACTCTGCTTTCATCTTTGGAAGAGGCAAAGGATTTGGAGAGTTCAGAAAACATCCAGCACAGGCTGCCAAGGCAGAAAGTTGCAGCCTAATTCATTCAAGTTTGGCAATTTATAAGGAGCCACAACAGGGATGTACGATGGGGAGCACTTGGCTACCGTAGCTGTGGTTCCTAGTGGTTTATAACCGGTAATTCAGCGTTTTAGAGCTCACCAGCTTAACGAACGTAAGAGATGATGGCAGATTGTGACTGAAAGACCGTAAGAGATGATGGCAGATTGTGACTGAAAGACTGTCTTTAACCTGAATTTTAATCTTCTGCAGCAATGGTTTAAAGCAGTGCAAGCCAACTTCTGTAAGGCCCCCGGGAGCAGGGGAAGATGCACGGTGTACATCCAGTTATTATTATTTTAATTTAAGAAACCGTTTCTATCCCGACAGCACCGCTGTCATTGTTTTTAATCCCGGGGAAAACAGCTGGCAACAGGCAGCCCTGAACCACCCAGAGCCCAAATCACTGGTTTTGGGGGAGCGCGCAGCAGGGTCGCCCCGCGGGGAGGCGGGAGGCGGCCGCGCCGCTCCGCACCTCCGCGCGGAAACTCTGCGAAGTTTTTTTTGGGGGGAACACACACACGTACA
>VZRE01014678.1:0-18058 GCA_013396775.1 Cephalopterus ornatus
TGCAGAGTCTGGGACTTCCACATCAACACTCAGTGCTTTTACACTCTAATCACCTGCTGACCTGTAAGCTTCTCTTCTTTAGAAAAAAACATAAGCATTTACAGGTTTTATTGTTCTGTATCTTTGACTTAGGTATTGTAAATTTTTCCACATTTTTCGTATTTGTCCATTTCTATTTTCTTAACTTTGACACAAAATACTAAGGTAAGATTTTTCCTCTTGTGATTTCACTAACTCATTTGCCAATGGAAAAAATAGTTTATATTCTCCAATGAAACAGTGATCCAATGCTCACATTAAAAATTGAAATTTTTATTTGTATTTGTTTTCTGTTAGGTGTGGTTACCACGAGAGTGAGAGATTTTGCTATATATGGTCTTAAATCTCAATGGACTATCTTCATAGCCATAAAGAGATTCAGTCTTAGGGGAGCCTGGATTACTGGTTGCTTATTTAATTTCAAATCATAGCACGGCACCAGTTTCCCACAGAACAAACAATTCGTTATCTCCATCGTCTCAACAGCCTCACTTAAAACCAGATATTCTAGTCCTCAAGTGGTTTTTTTAGACTGAGATTTCCACAGAAATATATACAGTGGGTTCAGTTCCCAGTTTTAATGGAACCTTAGTTAAACTGCTCATTGCTGTTTATTTTCCCCAACTTCTACCCTATTCTTTTACCAAAGTCAATTCAACATCCATAATCACGCTTCCCTTTACATATATCTACTTTTCCCCAGTTCATGGACTTTAAATGCCTACTTCTTTCATTTAAAAAAAAAAATGCTGTGACAGAATCCTGGTTTTATTCTTTGCACGTCCTCCTATTACTAATGGGCCTGTCTGTTTTTATTCCCTTGACAGTATTTGTTTGGTCATGCAATGGAACACTGCTTCTCTCCCTCTCTTCTCCTCCTTTTCACAAGTCTGGAAAGCTACCACATGAAGGCCACACTCCTCCAGCCTGAAGTAAAATCTTTAATCCAAAGGGAAAGTGTATTTTTTTAATAGCGGAAAGAAGGAGGAATTAGAAAATAGGAGTAAAAACCTCATTTCTGTTCAGTGCTTCTGCATGAAAGAGCCATAGAAAAACAATAAAAGGAAATTTGTTAGTGAAACCATTTCAGGGACAGACTTTTTCTGACAAATGTACAGAAAACATTAATTTGAGGAGTTGACGTTTTATTTTACACCTAATACAATTCAAATTTAAAGGATTACTTGCACAAAAAAATAAACACATTTGGTATAAAAATTTATTGTCACTTTAACACCTTTTTTAGCTCTTATGGCCCCCGCCTTCTCTGGAGCAGAAACATATAAAGACTAATGGCACAAGTTTGTTTTATTCTACAGCATTTTTTTTGTTTTTACATACTCAAGTACCCTAAAGGACAACAGCCCGCTGTATACAAGAACCATTTTCTTCAGCCTGCTGAATTAAGTTTCATAAAGAACCAAAGCTATAAAGGCATTTTAAAAACATTGTCTCTTTTTCTTTCTTTTCAGAAGCACTGACTTTTTGCACCATTTATATACATAGTGTTACATAACAGCTCTTGAGTACAGTACATGCAGCAGAATATATCTCTTGTATATAAAACATACATTTAAAACCTTGACTTACCGGAATTCTTTGAAGATTAAATAATTGTAGAATGCCCAGTGCTTAGAGGAAATGGTTTGATAGTACAAATGTCTGCATATGTTGGCCACTGGAATAATCCAAGGCTCTCTCAAATAGTATCTGTAGCACATCAAGGTGCGTAAATAATTTACTGAGAATGTTAAAACACAACTAGCAAAACCAATAGTTCGTGATCTTACGACTGGGGGTTGGAACCAGATGATCTTTAAGGTCCTTTCCATTAAGCCCCACCATTCTATGACTGCTATGTTAACTCTTGAGTGGTTGCAAGAAGTGTTGTGAGAGTTCCCCCTCCCCTCCTAAGTCCTCTATAAAACCTTCAGTACACAATTTGTTTTCCAGATGAAAAAACTTATTTATGTCTACTGCCTCTTCTCTTCATTGCAGCTGTACACTGTGGACAGTACCATTTCCCTTTTGGTGCTTCTGTCAGTCCAACACATCCATAGTGGAACCACTCAATAGGACACTATAAAAAGAGAGTCAAAGAGTTGGTTTGGGATTTAATTTTTTTCCACAATGCCTATCACAAATACATTTCTATGAAAATGAAACACGAGTAAAAAGCATATATTCTGCTTTTCATACAAATCACAGGACAAAGTGACAAGAGATGAAGATCTCAGTCTCTAACATACACTCAATAAATTAAGGAGAGTGATAAAAATTCTAGGAGTCATATATGGACTGCCATACAGAGCAAAATAACTATGTTTTGCTTTGAAAGACTTAGTTGGACAATACTAAGTGACACAAAAGTGATCTTACCACTCATTTCTGTTTAAATATAGTGTCTCAGTAGATATATGATTACATTCAACTGTTCTTTTAAAACTTTTTTATTTGAAGAAGACAACTGTTATTAGCTAAACATAGCTAAACATTCAGAGAAATAAATGACATTTTGAAGTAGGGCATTTTTGAACCCAGTAAAGGCTGAAGGTTTCTAAAAGAACCTAAACTGTGGGGAGAAATGAGATGTTTCCTGAAGGGTGGTTCAAAACATATGCATTTTACTCAAAAAAAATCTACTCAAAAACCAACTCTAAAAAACCAGTAACTTCTGCAAACAACAGTTACATGCACAAGCCTCTCATGAACCCTTTGAACTTTGTTACTTACATCTTGGTTATCACAGCCTACCATTTCACCATAGGACACCTAGTAAGAAAAAAAAAATTCCATTCTTAATAATTGTATTATTAATTAAAAGCAATCAACATTTTCAAAGGGCTAACATTCAAGTTTTTTCCTTTAAGGATTCTTTCCATTAACAGCAGCAACAACATTTTGATTTTTCTTTTCATGGGTATCACAGATACCACAGAATATTCTGGAAGGATACTGGAAGGGACCCACAAGAATCATCTGTCTTAAGGATCCTCTTCACTCTTAAGTGAATGGCCTGTGCAGGGCTTTTGTTACACAACCCCAACACCATCTTGTTCATAGTGAATTGATTTTCAAAAATCATTTGTGCAAAAGAAGATGCATCTGCATATTTCAGGTTGAATAAAAAAGGTCAGCACTCAAAACCTGAATGAAGTACATTTTGATGAAAACAACAGTGATCAGCATGTTATAAGCCTAGTTTTCAATATTATATTGATGTCTGCCATTTCCCTTGCATACATGACAATTTCAAGCACTTTACTTGAAACAATCAAATATTTTAAAGAGAATTACAGAAATCTATACACTTTTAAAAAAGTCAACTCTCTTAAAACTGTTGAAATAAGAACTGGCATTTTAAGTAAGTTTCTCATGTTGGCATTCATTCTCTGGATAGCTTATCTAAAATTAGGTTTTTGTTTGGTTGTTTGGGTTTTTTTAAGTTTATGGGATATTTCAGGTTTTGGTGGGGGTTTTTCTGTTTGGTTTGTTCGGTGGTTTTTGCTTTCTATGGGGAAGTAGGAGAAAACAGGCAAATTCCTTACTAAACATTTTAACTAAATTCACTTTGAACCCTTTCCATTTTTAATTTAATTATTCCTGAAATCTCCACTAACAGATTTTAAACACTCCAGGTATGTCACATCACTAGAAAACTGACCACTTTTAGACTGAGCTGATAATATTCGTAGCACCCGTAAGTAAATAAAAACAGATCAGAATTTCAAGGCTAAAACCACAACGTTTTAAAATTAGAAACAGAGAAGGAAGTTCAATTACATCAAACCAGCAGTTCCAGTTATATTTCAGGCTGGAGACTATCTTTACCTGATTACAAATGCAGTATCGTGGCTCATTTGGATCATAGGTCCAGTCAACCTGGCTATTAGAATCAGACTCTGGTATTACTGCTGTTTGCTGAGACAGTTCTTGTGCTAGTGCAGATGAAGAAGAACATGATGATAGAGAGGAAGAAGAAGAAGATGATGAGGACTGCTGACTTGAGGATTTGTTGTTGTTTCTGAGGAAAGGGAAAAAAAAAAGGAAAAAATGTCATACAGGATTTAAATTTACTTCCTGCCAAGTGAAAGAATCACTAAACAAGTACTTTGTTGACTCTGAAATACTGTAGTATTTAAATCTCAAAACACCATTTGCTAACAGATTTCATTCAACTACAGCAAATACTGGAATGGACCCACTGCATGCTCTTTGGAGAAGGAAACAAGTTGTACCAGGTTATAAGTGCAAAACACGCTGTTCTAATCAATGGAATTTAACAGCTCTAAACTGTCAAATGGCTTTAATGAATGCTTTTCTTCACAAAATTTTCCATTATCAGCCTTGGTGTGAAGTCCCCATAAAAATTATATTACAAATGAAACAGGAATTTACATATAAATAATGTCATATGTCATGTACAACAGGTAACTGTTTTGAAGATGACTGGTTCTCTGTTAACCTTCATTCAAGCATCACCAATCACTCCATAGGAATGGTGCCAGAATAAAAATGTTATGCTTTTGCTTATAAGATGAGATCTGACACTAAATCTATCCATAGATGAAAAATCCTTCTAAAACAGTATTAACTGAGCTGTGAACACACATAAATTTGTATGAAGAAAAAAACTCATGTCAGTTTAAAAGGATGGGCATTTTGAGACAAATTATTTCAAGTAGAAGTTGTGACTGTAGTCAGCATATGTTTTGACACTGTTGGTTAAAATGTTTTAAAACTTCATTTTAATCAAAACCAAAATTCATTCCATTTCCTGTCCTAGATGATCAGCCATCAGAAAGTGTTGCGTTTATTTGTGATCTGGCATGAAGCAAATCTGCAGATTATTTCAAAACCATACATTGCATGGTAATTCTCAACATTTGCTGTTAGGTCGAATCTCTCCAAAATACAGAAAAATGAGAGAAGAACCTTGACTGTATCATAGATGAAAAAGCAAATCAAGACGTTTATTTAAAAACTTGGAGTGTGTTTCCTTAAATAAAAAGAAGTGAGAGGACTAAAGAACACAGCCCTGAAAAAAAAATGGTCAGCAGGCAATAACTGCCTTCTGCTGATCCTCCCTCACTGATATTAAATACAAAGTATTTCTATTATGACCCATGAGCTTTAAGAGAAAGCTCAGCTGCCTTAAAAGCTATAACTACAGTCAACAAGTAAGAAAACCTACTTGCTTTTTCTGCCACTGCGTGAATCTGTGGTTGATGAACTTAATGTCTGTGTTAACGTAGATGCCAGAGCTGATGACGAATATCCAGCTGAATCTCTGGACAATGAAAATTCTCTTCCAAGCTGAAAATCATTGTTTTTAAATGCTTCATAGCTGGCTTTTAGACTGGATGTTCGTCTTCCCTCCTTCATCTAAAAGGAATAGTGATATTGTATCAGATTACACAATAAAGCTCTTACATAAGACAACTGCTAACTGCTAATTATTTGCACAGCTTCACTAGTTACCTTGTTAACAGAGTGATGTAGAGTAAGCAGTAAAATGTGTAAGAATATCCCCCAGGAAAATCCAGAAAACAAGCTGTCCCTTTAGGCAATTTATATAGGATGAAACTGTGGCATATAAACAAAAGCTGAAAGTGATCATGGGAATTCAGATTAAAAAAAAAAAAAAAGTCACTAGCCTTTCTTCTTAATCAATAGCAGATGGCAGAGTGACAAGAATATTTTGACATTACCTGTGCTGTGGCTTGCACTGCTTGAGCTGCTGCCATGGTAATTGCACCGGCCCCGGATCCTGAAGATAATGAGCCCAGGTTATATGATGCCAATGGTTGAGAAGAGTTTGTATTGTATGCATTGTTTGAAGAGGATGATGAATTACTGTTTCGACACCCTTGATGAATAGAACACATTTATGAAATTCAAAATGAAACTAAATTCCTTTGCATTTTAAGAAGAGTTATATATGACAACCAGTGAAAGAGTAGGAATTCTGTTCACGCATCAGAGCAGTCTAATAATTTGGAAAAAAGGTTTTAAAAGTAATTTGACATAGCCAGTATTTGTTTAAAGGGAAAAAAAAGAAGTTTGTTCCCTCTCTATCCTCATGTGCAAGGAATCCTTTTAGCAAGACAGCTCTCACTAACATACTCAGCTATCAAAGAACAGATGCAGCTGCTACATCTGTCAATATTGAAACAATGCTGACTGATCATCAAGAGAGTAAGAATTTGACTGCATACCTATACTGTTTCTGAAGTAAAACTTTAACGATCTTAATTCTAAAAGCTACAAATAACAGTTTTAATGCAACGCAGATTTCCACAGCAATCTACAGAATGACAGCTGCTCACAGATACATTTTATTTGCAACTTCATGTGAAGTTCCTTGAAAAGAGAAGTAAAATAGGTATGAACTAACAGTACCTAAAACTGATGAACACTGCTAAATTCCAAAACATACGGTAGTTAGTTTACTTACTATAACCTCTCACAATCTTTTGTCTTCAGAAAAGAAACTAAGAAAGCCTTAATTTTGAAAATGGGCAGAAAGTTGTGGGATTTTTTTTATTCACAGAACAGGCTTCTTGCCTCTTTTGACATGGACAACACATGCAAGAATTTTATTTTATTGTAGCCAAATGCCACGTCAGGCCAACACTTTAAAAAAAAGAGGTGCAAAAATTCTTTTCCCTTACTTTGGAAATTGTTGCATGCATTTCTTTTTCCCAAAGTAATAATGCACTGATCTCTTATATTTCTACTACTGGCTGAATGAAACTGTACTGTTATCTTCTTTGAAGCAGGGTAAATAAAAAGGAAGAGCCAACATACAGCTGTTAAATTACAACAAAAATCGACCAGCTTCATGGACAACACAGATGAGTAACAGTGCCTGCAGTATCTCATGTTTCAAGTGACTGAAAATCCCAGAGGAAAGGGTATGAGCCTCTGATTGAAGACTGGTTGAATGGTAGATCCCAGAGGGTCATTATTGATGGCACAGGGTCTAGCTGGAGGCCTATCATTAGTGGTGTCCCCCAGGGTTCAATACTGGGCCCAGTACTGTATAACTTATTTATCCATGACTTGGATGAAGGGGCAGATTCCTCTTCAGCAAGTTCACTGATGACACAAAGCCAGGCAGAGTGGCCAATACCCCAGAGTTCTGTGCAGCCCTTCAAAAGGGCTTCGACAGGTTGGAGAGATGGGCAGAAAGAACCTTCTGAAATTCAACAGAGGGAAGTGCAGGGTCCTGCACCTGGAGAGGAATAACCCCCTGCATCAGTACAGGGTGGGAGCCAACCTGCTGGAAAGCAGGTCCATGGAGAAGGATCTGGGGGTCCTGGTGGATAACAAGCTATCCATGAGCCAGCAGTGTGCCTGTGTGGCCAAGAACCTGGAAGGTTCTTAGGAAGACCGTTGCCAGCAGGTAAAGGGAGGTGGTCCTGCGCCTCTGCTCAGCTGTGGTGAGGCCACATTGGGAGTGCTGTGCCCAGTTCTGGGCTCCTTGATACAAGAGACAAGGAGCTCCTGGAGCAGGTCCAGCAGAGGGCTACAGAAATGATTAAGGGACTGGAGAATCTCTCTTATGAGGAAAGGCTGAGAGCACTGGGCCTGTTCAGCCTCAAGAAGAGACAACTGAGAGGGGACCTCATCAGTGTATATAAGTATCTGAAGGAAGAGCGTCAAGAGGATGGAGCCAGGCTCTTCTGGGTGGTGCCAAGCAATATGACAAGAGGTATGGGCAGAAACTGATGCCCAGAAGTTCCACTTCAGTATAAGGATGCACTTCACTGTGTGGGTGACTGACAACTGGAACAGATTGCCCAGAGAGGTTGTGGAGTTTCCTCACTGGAGATATCTCTGAACTGTCTGGACACAGTCCTGTGCAATGTGATCTGGCATGACACTGTTTGGAGCAGGTAAGTTGAACCAGATGACCCACTAGGGTCCCTTCCAACCTTACTTCAAAAGACTAACTCAAAAGTTTCTCTTCTTTTAATTAAAAACCAATGAAAGGAAAGACAATTAGGATTACCTGGTGTATTTTCTTTAGAAGCATCTGAAGTCAGGGTAGATAGAAGAGCTTCAGATTTAAACTTCTTTTCAGGAACATGATCTGTTGTACTGTGGTGAGAAGATGGATTGTGTTTCCTTTCTAAAAGAAACAAATGGAGGGAACATAAATGTAAAACCTATTCAGCTTGACAGTCAAACTAAAAAACCAGCACTTTCAACTAATTTCCACTAGCAAAACATTACCATTTCATTCTTGCACTTCTTCTTAACAGACATTATTATCATTTATTATGCTTTTTTTCCCCCTTGAAATGTCTGGAAGGAATAAAAATTCAGAACATTTTTTTCCCTAATACTACTCAAAAAAAAAAAAAAATTAAAAAAAAGGAAACATAAAAAGTGGCCGTTTTTTTAAAGTCTCAAACACTTACTCTCTACTGGAGTATGAGAATGGGCGTGATGGTTATTCACAGGCTGTGATGGTGTATCCAGCTCCAGAGACCCTAAGAGGGGGTAAAAAGGTTAGGAAAATTCAGAGTTGTCATTGCCATACTTTTGACTTTTAGATACTAAGTGAATCTTTATAATATTAATTGAATCACTATACAGTTATATTTATTTTAATTATAAGAATTTTTGCCGGAGTTGAAACCCTTCTTACAGTACAACCAGGAGCCAGTTTTAAAATAAAAATTGGTGAGTTCTAGTGTTTAACTACTGAAATAAAGAAGTTAAAATCAAGGTCAATTAGGAGAACAAACAACATTGCCCTCAACATGCCACTTATTCAAATGAGTTGCACACAAGTTGGTGATGATTGGAGGATGGCTGCACCAAAACTACTGAAAATCTACACCAATATGAATTGAAAACTGTAACAGCTCTACTACGAAAACAAGGCATTTTGTCGCACTGAGTCCATCTTGTCAAAATACAAGCAATAGCAATGTATTTCCAGATGATTTAACATTCAACACGAAGGGCTTCACTACTATTATCCAAATTTTCCTAACATTTAAAATACAAAGAGCAACTAATACAAAATAAAAAAAACACCTACAAAGTCAGGGAGACACAAATGCAAGTCTACATCTAGGAATAACATTTCTTTTAAGATGAGGCTAAATAATTGCAGCATAGGAGAGACTTTTGACTATAAATTTGCATTAGTACAATATACAACACTTTGTTACATCAATCTCTGGCAAAAAAAATCTGAAGTAGCTGCAATATCTACTAACTCACGTTTACATAGGAGTATGAAGAAAGCAAGTCATTTTTCAAAATCTGTAGCTTCAACATTTATTTTTTTCAGTGCTTTCAAAAAGCACTGCAATACATGAGTATATGAGTAATACATCAGTGTATTACAAAAGCTTAAATAAAATTATTCTAGAAGAAGTTCAAAGCAAAAGGAGGTATTTTGGCTGAGCAAACTTCGATCACATCATGAACTCGCCCAAAGGCTGCCCTCTGGCGGGACCTCAACTATATGCATTTACTGTGAATGTAAAAATTTAGAGGCTTCTACTTTTAGCTTTATTTTAACAAACAAAGAAAACCCCAACAAACCTTAAAGACGCCACAGATGCAGTTTGTTACTTTTCTGTTCTGAGTTCTTGAAATCCTACCTAGCAAACTCTCCAAACACATAGCTCAACAGAAGATAAACAGCTGGGATTTCAACTAAAATAAACTAATCATTTTCTGTAGTTGCTAGTTCATTAAAAGCATTTAATTTACAGTTTTCTCTTTGTGCCTGTTATTTGTAATAGCAATTACAAATAAAATATCCCAAAACTCCCAACTTATATGACAAAGCCACAAAAACTTCCAAGAAAGAATATTTATTCCCAATATCTTCAAGTGATTTAAGTTACTTTTCACTATCTTTGGCTACGAGAACAACCACTGCCTGCATAATCACAGTAATGAAATCAACTCAGAAATTTATCATAATCACATTTGAATTTGATGTCTAAATGCTGACTCATTCAGAAAGGCCAGATTCTTCTACACCGAGTTGGTCAAAAAAGCTGTCGCATTACATTTTTGTTCACATTCTTAACACCAGCATTGCTGTATTTGTTCAACATGCAGGTTTCTTACCTAAAATGCTTTTCCCTCACTACACCATTACACAACAGCCCATTCTCGCCCCTTTAAAAAAATAAAACCACCAAGTATCTAACTTTATTTGACATTCCACACCTAGAACTAAAATAACTAAAGACTAATAAACTAAACTAAAAACCCTCCTCAATGTGGTGGCAATCAATTTAAGGAAGAAATAGTACAATTGCAACTGGGTAGACGACATGCTTAGACTGAACTACTTGTCTGAATACCTCCAGTCATTAAAAACAGGTTTAAAGAATTCTGTATCTGTCAAATACAGTCACCAATTGACAAGTGCAACAGTTGTGTGAAAAAAGTTATTCTAATTACTCCGTTGTATTTTGACTTCACTGGTAAAAATTGATGTTGAAACTAAAATTTGAGAATCACTGATGAAAAGTGGGTTAAAACACAGTTTTAAACTGTCAGCCACTAACAAGTGTATGATATTTTAATTTTGCAAATTGACAGAAAGTGTGTCAAGTTCTTAAAGAAAATCACGCATACTTACGTCTCTCTAATATTTCTGTGATTCCAGCATTATCTGCTTCAAGTTCCATTTTAAATTTAGCGAGTTCCTGGTCCAATTTTCTCAAATGACGGTCCACCTGTTTTTTAGACAAAGCAACAATAAATAGCATCCAGTTCTGGAACACGAACATCTACATCCTTAATCTCAGGCTTGCTAAGTATTTCCCTTCTAGCAATTTTATGCCATGCAGCGCTAAGCACGTACAGTAACACACAGAAGCATATCTCCTCAGTCACCTCCATTTCCCTCACTCAGCAGACACTGGTGTTAACACCAAAATAGCGTAAGCAGTGCTCCAACACACTGTGATAAGTGTCTCTTTTGAGAAAAAAGATGAAGAGGACTTGGAGGTGCTGTGGATATGCGAATACAAAGGAGAAGAGAAAGAACAGCACATGACACGGATTTTAGAAGAGACTGGGCTGCTTTGGGGAAATGCAGTCTTAAGTGAAAGTGTAGAGATTCCTGTGCATTTGAGTAAACCATGATGTGGTCTTGGGTACTAAAAATTAACAAAAAGACCCTGAACTTACTATCATGAAAAGAAACACTATGTTCCAAATGCTTTCTATGTCTCCTGTCATCCAGGAAAATATATCTGTCTCTATTAAAACCTGAACAGGTTTTTCCAGTTACCAGCTAACCAAAAGAGAGGGTCTAAGCTCCAACTTCTGCAACAAACTTTTGGTTAGCTGCTGTGAAACTAAAGCAGTTGTTTTGAGTGCAGTCTGAGAAAATGTAAAGTAAATATACTTAAACTTCAAAACCCACATGCCACCATTCTCTGGGCCCAGCCATCCAGCCAGTTTTTTACCCAGCCAATAGTGCACCTGTCCAAGCCATGAGCAGCCAGTTTCTCCAGAAGAATGTTGCGGGAAACAGTGTCAAAGGGTTTATTAAAATCCAGGTAGACAACATCCACAGCCTTTCCCTCATCTGCTAAGCAGGTCACTTTGTCAAAGGAGATCAGGTCATTCAAGCAGGACCTTCCTTTCCTAAACCCATACTGTCTGGACCTGATCCCCCTGGCTGTCCAGCTCATGCTGCAGGATGGCTCTCAAGATGATCTGCTCCATGACCTTCCCCAGCACTGAAGTCAGGCTGACAGGCCTGTACTTTCCTGCATCCTTTTTCTGAGTCTTCTTGTAGATGTGCATTACATTTTCTAATTTCCAATCATGTGGGACCTCTGGTAAATGACTTGAAGTGGCTCAGTCAGCTCTTCCACCAGTTCCCTCAGTGCCCTTGGGTGGCTCCCATCAGGGCTATAGACTTTTGTGTGTCTAAGTGGCATAGCAGATCACGGACCTTTTCCCTTGGATTATGGGGACTTCATTCTGCTCCCCAGGTCAGAGGTCTGGTTACCCTGAGAACAACTGTCTTGTTATTAAAGACTGAGGCAAAGAAGGCATTAAATACCTTGCATCCAGTAAAGGATGGAGATTTTCTTCGGCCTCCTTTTCCTGCTGATATATTTATCAAATATTTTTTATTGTCTTCTGTAGAAGTAACCAGTTTTAAGTTCTACTTGGGCTTTGGCCCTTCTAATTTTCTCCCTGCATACACTCACAACACCCTTGTAGTCCTCCCAAGTTACCTGCCCCTTCTGCCAAAGATGATACAGTCTCTTCTTTCTCCCTGAGTTAAAGCTATTGCTCTCTATTTAGACCAGCAAGCCTTCTTTCCTGCTGGCTTCTTTTTGGGCATGTGAGGACAGCATGCTCCCGTACCTTGAAGATTTCCTTACTGAACACTGTCCAGACTTCCTGGACTCCTTTGCCTTAAAGACTGCATCCTGAAGGACTCTTTCAACCAGTTTCCTAACAGGCCAAAGCTATGCATTAAAACCTTACGATTTCTAATCTTATTTCTTTGTTTTGTACTTAAGTGACGCTTAGTACAAAAATAACAAAATTCTTAGAAGTCAATAAAATATTAAATGTTTCTTTCACCAAAAAATATCTGTACGTAGATGACACAGAAGTAAGGTAGCACAGATGTCATGCTTATCAAAATACTTAGAACTCCTTATGACATAAATATCAGTAATTCACCACAAGTCACTTACCAGATCATATATTTGATTAGCCAGTTGCACTTTTTCATCTGCATCTTCCAAAGCCTTATAATAATCCTATTAAAGAGAACTTTTTTTAAATTATGAATATAACTTAATTGATTTCCACTGTTAATTTTTAAGCTGTTATTTTCCAACACAAAATATAAGTTAAAAGGAGAAATTCAAGTCAGTTTTGAGAAAGGGTGTGAAATTTTACTGTAAACAACAATCAACTAAATTTTAAATGAGATATATAATATATATAAATTTATTGTCTGTGCCTTAGAAAAAGCAAACAAGATGGGGACATCTCCTCCTGCAGTGATATTTATATTTCTGCAAGAAACGTTACAAGAAAAGAAACAATCTTGGATTTAGTTTATATTACACAGCATAAAGTTATGGACTCAAAATGAGATTATGTCTTTTACTTCCGACAGATCTTTAGGACCACTGCAGATCCTACTGCTCTTCAAAAAGATGCTGAACAGTATTGTGCAACACTGCAGTTAAACAGAGACAATGCTGTATATAGTTTAAATTATTTTAAAATAAATTTCTATAACTCATAAGTGTAATTTGTCTAAAGCAATCCAATTTAAAAATCATAGATGAAACATTTTTTTAAAAAATATGTTTTCACATGTTTTTAGTTTAGATTTGAAGAGATTTTACTGCCTTTCAATTCTCAATTTCCAATGAGTAATATCTTGCTTAGGCAAAAACTACCTGAAATTTTGGTTCAACTAAAGCCAAAAGCAAATTTTCATTTACTCTAGTGAAGTCAGAGCTTTAACTTTTTCTTTTTTAAAATTCAGAAATCTATTTGCATTAATTAAAGAAGTAAACAACCAAATAAGAGGCTAAAGTAGCCAGTGTAAGAAACTACAGAGGATTTTCTCCCAAGAAAATGATGGACTTCGCTGCAAAAAATACCACCGCCAATGCCCAAGTACTGAAAGACAGAACACATCCATCTTCTTACTCCTCCCTCCCTCAAGCTACATATACCATATATACAACATATAAAAGGACAGGGGCAGAATCACAGGAAATGCTAAATCTAGCTTGAAAATTATCCTCTAAAGAAAGCCAATTAACTTACACAACTTCATGTCACACAAGGAGAAACAAGAAATCTGAGCTGGAAATTTAATACCTGGTTTCCTTGCTATTTCAGGATCATATTTTTTAAAATGCTAGCAAATACTGGGTAAAACTTGAGAGAAATGCTTGATCAAAGAAACCTTTCAGTCACTTTTCTCCTCTGAGGTAGTTCTATCCATCTCTATGAAAGCCCAAGAGAAGGCAGAGTTCTGAACACTTATGGCTCCATCAATCATAAGCTATTTTTTCCTAAGGTTATCTTAATTTGCAGAAGAAAAATGTGACCCACTCCTTTAATATCCTTACTTTTTTGATTGATGTCATTTGTTCTTCTCTCCATTCAGGTTTGTTTTTCTTTGCGTTCATAAAAAATTCATTTACCCTCTGTTCAAGCTGATCCATTGCATCTGTAGCATAGGAAAAGATTAAGACAAATATTATCTTCTCATGTACATAAACATTAGGAAATAATGGGAGGTTTTTTTCTCAAACAAAGTTGACAGGACTGAGGTGCAAACTATTAGAGAGGAAAAAAAAGAAAAAACTGAAACAACCAAGCGACAGTGGACAGCGGAGGGAAATATTTACCTTCATTTCCAAGAAGCAGAATTGCATTCTGGTAGGATTCTCATCAAGGTTCTTGTGCTCTCCAGCATGGGACAGGCAGGACTCCAAGTTCTAAAGGTTTTTTGTCCCTAAGAGCAGTGGTAGTGACTTAAAGCACGACCCAAACTCCTCACCCAGGGCTCTAGATTGCTGACTTTGGAACATTCTAGCCAGTTACAAACTGAGCAGGAAACAAAATATTCTCCTAAGAGAAACAGTCAAATACAAAACCAAATAATTGAAAAAAATTAGTGCCTCAAAAAGGTAGAGCAACTGAAGAGCAAAGTCACTGCCTTTAAATCAAGGTCCTCTCCATTGTATGCTAGGAAGGGCCAGGGCAAAGCACTGGCAAGTTATTCCCCCACCCCCACAGGGGTAAATCACTGATGAAATACTATTTGGACAGTATTCTCACTTACATAAAGTTCAGAAATATTGTAAGGGGAAAAAATAAAACCACCAATTTTCTAACATTAACTATCTCTAGAAAGGAAAATGTCAACTACAAGTTATTTTTTTCGTTGTTTATCAAGACGGTAACAGGGATTCCCTTCCCTTTCCGTTCACCCTTCTCCCACTGAGTTTGCTACTTCAACAGCTGTGCACACAACAGCTTGCATATTTCCAAAAACATATAGCTGCCTCAGTCAAACCTGCTTGGACAGCCTTGCTAGTGTCAGGGTAGATGACAATACTGATTTTTTTTTCACAGCACTCTCAGCAATACTGCCCAGATAGCAGTTTCAACTATCTAGACTTCAGGTTCTGGGCACAAAACAGCTAAAAAACTCTCCAGAAACCACCACCAAAACTGAATTACATGATGGGCATCAATTCTTGCCAGAAAAAAAAAGAAAGTGAATTATCTAGTTCAAGAAGCTCATGAATCCCCAAGTATGACTAATTCTTAAAATCCAACAGAGACAAAAGTCTTTTCACCCTCTGAAAATTCATAGCTAAAACTAGCTATTTATTTAAATAGTCAAAAATCATTCATACTAAGCGATCAAAAGCATGCAACGATTTTTCCTATGCTGGGAACATCCAGCATCAAACCCAGCAGGAACCTAACAACTCACACCATTAATCCCAAGCCCTAACAGTTGTGACACAGGCTCCCATCAACTTTTAGACCCAGACAAACAAAGCAGTCACAGTTTTGGTGTAAAACAGGCTAAAGATGGGAGAATCTGTACAATGACCATTTTCCACTTGCACTGTGTTATCCAGGGAGAAAGTTAAGAAGCCTGAAACGCAATCAAGAAGCACACACTTGATGTGGAGGCATCTAAAATCTTTGCTCTTTGACCAAATGACAACAATTGGGTCCATAAAGCCAAGAAACTAAATGTTCTATCTCCTATCCCAGAGCCCTAACACCTTAGGTGATAAGTTATTCTAAGAGCTCCATAGACAACAAATGACAAAAAAATCTTTCCTCTTCACTTTTTACTGAGGACACGTTATCAGTCTGTCTGAAACTGCATAAGGGAAAACTTGCACAGAAACTGGTCTCTCCTAAAAGGGCAGAAAAGGCAAAGGGAAGTGAAGGTCGGATCTATCAAATTGTACGAAAAGTTCTCTCTGGTACACTCTAGTTCATCCACCTTTTCTTCCTCCCAACCTTTTTAATCCAACTGTGATACTATAGTCTGAGATACTAATTTCTTATAACAGATTTCTCAAGGGAGTTACCAGAAAATCTATTAGAAGAGAGGATTTTTTCAGGAGCTTTATGTTTTACTATAAAGGCCTGATAATCCATGGCTTGAACTTAAGCAAAGAAACATATTTTATGCTTCATGTAGAGCTCAGTTAAGCTCAAGGGTCAAGTCACAACTCTGATGATCTTTGCTTTTCCCACAGCAGTCTTATCAGAACATACAGAAGGTACATCTGGTTTATTATTTCTTCCAACAACAAACAGCAGCACCTGCCCCAATGGTTTAGACCTGTCCAAGTGGTCTAAACAGGACGGAACATAAAGTCAACACTGACTCTAAAACAGAGCAGCACAGACATCTCTGAATTACAACTCATGCAGATTTCTGGCACAGCATCACTCATCAAACTACTGTTTTCAAGTACTTTCAAGACACTGAATCTTCACAGCAAGTCACTATATCACAGCATGAGAATAGCCTCCAGGTTTGCATGTAGGGTTCATCAGGTAGTTTGGCAACTGATGTTAAAGAAATGCTAGTCCAGAAATTTTGTAAATGTCAAAAAAGCTCTGTCATTCATTGTACAAAAATAACAGAAGTACCAAGGTCTGAGAGAATTTTTCTCTGTGCCCAAGGTTGGTCCTAGTATACAATATTCAGTGTCATTAGCTATTTCCAGTAATACAATATGGAGTGTTATTTGTAATTTCCAGTTAAACAAGAGGAAATTACACTCCTGCAACCTTGGCAATGCTAGCTGGCTCAATTCTGAAACACACTTAAAACAAACTCTACTAGCTTCTTTGCCTCACTATGGAACAAAAGTAGAATTTGTGAACTTATTCCAAACTACCTAAGTCAGTGAGCTGCTCACCGCCTCTCCGGGTACTCCCTGGTGATAGTGACTTCAGAGGTGTTATTTCCCATAAGGAGCCATGACTCTGTTCCCACAGGTTTAAGCACTGAACGCAAGACAGCACTTGGCTGCTTTGGTATACCGAAAAAATCCTATAGCCACTTCTATGTGTGTCAGTAGGGTCTGTTAAACAGGCCTGCTGGGTCTACCAAAGTAAATGTCCAAGGGAAAGCCTAAGACGACACTTTAAAGTATTATAGGTTAAACTACAGTTTTCAAGGACTGTTCCAACTTAGTGCTGCATTGTGTATTCCTATACAGCATTCCCTTCTTATTTCAACCTTGGCTCTTTCTCTCATTCCTCCTATTACAATAGCCCAACCCTTCTGTATTGATGATTCCTTTCATCTCTTGTGCAATAACAGTTTCATTAAAGAAGACCTTTGGATCACTGTTATAGATAACCATATTAACTGTGTGTTAAATGACCACAACAGCTAACTAGATGTTAAAGGACATCTAAGTCCCAGATGAGATTGCATTAGAAAGGACGAAAAGGCAGTGCATCCTGAAAACAGCATAAGGCAGTGTATTACAACAGGATATAAGCAGAGAGATACAAAGTGATCTAAAAGGAACCTAAAATATATTTGTAGAAAATCCAAAGTATAAATAATATACTTTGTATAGGTATATACGTATTTATATATACTATATTATATATATTTATATTAAACATGTAATTATATTAAATATATATTCATCTAAAATATAACTTGTATAAAACCTAAAGTATAAAGTATATTTGATTATGTGTCAGCTAGGGCACGAGAGGCAGAACAAAGAGCACCTTCACATGTGCTATTTTGAGGGAGCTGGCTGGAAAGTTTCAGGGACAGCACGTCGCTGCCTGCTGAAGGAGTGNTGCCTGCTGAAGGAGCGGGACACAACTCATGTTTCAAACCACCATCACTGCTCTTAGGGATCAAAAATCTAAAGAGTTTGGGACGTGCCACCAAAAATGCCTTAGCGAGCAGCACAAGCCCAGGAGCTCCGCTCCCGTAAGATCCTCCCTGTGC